>JAIPRM010001347.1:0-38959 GCA_025469315.1 Stegophylla sp. TES_Ste_2020
AGAAGTTTTTGAAATACTATACAATTAAAGTATTTGAGTAGTATCTTAAATACTTTAAAAAAAATGTATTTGAGTACTTACTCAAGTACTTTTTAAAAGTATTCTTTACAGGACTGGTATACGCATATAATATATATATATATATTATAACACAATAACTGTTTTACGTTTTGCGTAACATTCCGTGTTATGAATAAAAAAATACACAGCCGTTGCGAGGCGCGCGACATCGTAATGTCATCGTCTGCAATGAATGTGGCTGTAATTTTTTTCAGTAAGCACAAGTGGAATAAAATTAAGAATTAAATAATAATACGTTTTTTTTTTTATTCTTTGGTTATACCTGTGGGAGCTTAAAAATCTAAATTTCAAATTACTATACACCAGTCTCGTGTTAGACCTTAGACACACTCTGAAAATACGTTCTTTGCCACAAAATTTACGATGGACTAAATATTATATAATATTTTGCTTTTATTATCAGTATAGAATTAGTATAGATATATGCAAACCAAAAGCAAATTTTGTAATATTTTCTACGAGATCGCCACGTTACACTCCGGCAGTGTACGAGCATAGGCTCAATTAGGGGGGTATGAGTCCCTTGAAATTATTCAAAGCCTCCCCAGAATTTCGAAAATTACATGTGGGCTCAATATTAGTCCTTTGAGAATATCAGGGTGCTAAATCAATGTCGACCTCTCAAATTTTTTTTCTTAGTAACACCAATTTGTTTAAGGTTAGATCAGACAATCTCCTATAATACTGACATAATACTGTGTGTACGACAATTTTTTGTCATTTTTTTCTCCCATAAGTAAAGTAATACTTTCCATAACAATCTTTACATAACGTCGGTTGACGCCAATAAGTAGGCACAAAACGAAACGCGTGCAGATCGTCATAAATGCCTTAATTTGCAATATTATTGTACATATTGTATTCGTACGCGTTATTATTATTATTATGTTCAAACAAGTTTTAATAAGTACACGAGCTTTTTTTTTTTTTTTTCATCACTATATAGAACTTGAGTCGTTTCAGACCCTGCTGTAGCAGAGTGACGGCGCTGTGACTGTGTTATTATTGTTTTAAGTAAAAACTTTTTTTGCGTCAAATGCTTTTTTTTTTGTTCGTCGGAAAGTACGATTTTTTTTGCCGAGCACAAAGAGAGTGTGACACAAATTGTTTTACACGCCTTAAAAATAAATAATATCACGCTACTACTTTTATCGTTCGTACACTCGAGAGATATCCTCTTTTTCGAGATTGTTGTAGATTAATCCGAAAAAGCACAGTTGAAAAACAAAAAAAGCAAAGAGGGCGAATGGAGGAGACCAATTTAGGGAGGGGGGTGAAAATAACAATTAATACTGTTAATTTTTAATCCTTTAAAGACCGCGTTAATTTTCCTCAGGATCACAAAATGTTTAAATATTTTTTTCGTTTCACTGACAAAATAATGAAATGTTAGAAAAAAAAATTTCTCAGACCAATATTTCTAAAGTTAAAATTTATTTAGAATTATTAAATTTTCAAAATCGTAAAATGAAATATTGTATAATCATTAATAATAATTATAATATCGATGAACAAAGCATTTTAGTTATCTGCACTCGTAGAACGGAAAACTTAAATTCACTCACAGCGTCTTTGATCTCTGTCTGATTATTTTTCTCAGAACGTCTTTGGATTTGTATTTGAATTTATGATCGATTGTTTACGACGCATTATTTTGATTAGACCTATTATTGAATTTTAAAAGTAAAAAGTCATATTATAATACATCAATGGCACAGGAAGAGTGTAGCATAATGAACGCATATATATATCAATAGTACTCAAAGGGTTAATGCATATTTTTTTTATGTTAATTGATTGTTATTTTGAATTTACTTTTCAAAAAATTTAAGGAAGGAGGGGTGGTTGAACCACATATCCCTCTCTTCCTCTGCGTTCATCATTGCTGAGTATATATGAGAAACTAACGTTTCGGCATTATGTACATGTCACTCCTCTGGGGGTCAATTTTTGTTTTGCATCACGTTCAGATCAATTCATAAATACATAATTTGCCCTATAATTATTTTTCACTCTTCAAGAGGGACACTCATGGTGTGAGTGTTGAATTTTAAAGAAACGATTCTGCACAGAGCTTCAGTTAATGATTAACAATAATAAAATTGTCAGTTATATATTATAAATATATTTTACAATTTTTACATATTTACATTTTATCCGAAATTTGACTATGATAAGGGATAAATATATGAGCCCCGATACACAACAAAAAGACATAGAATTGATTAGGAAAGTCTTTTGCAGGGTTGACGAACGTTTTTTAGGGCAAGTGCGAAAATTTTGATTTCATAGATTCTCAAATTGCTCATTTTGTACTTAAAAAAAATTCTCCTATTTTTTTTTTTTTTATTGTAAATTTGAGGTATAAATGAAGAGAAATTTCATCAAAAAATTTTTGGCGCGCTACTGAAAATCAGTATACGTGCCGCTAGTAAATAATAGTTTTTTTCTTCATTTTCAACATTTTATTATTGAAGTTTATTACGCAAATAGTTCGTCAAAGTGCGAAGTGCAAACCGAAACGATTAATAAAAGAAAAATTTTATTAATAATTTGTCGTTAGATCGCACGCGCACGTACATTTGTATTGTAGATCACCGCGTCGAGATAATATTTTATAATATATAGATAATAATATTTATAGGGCCGACGAGTATACGACTTGGTCGGTGCCAAAGGCTCGGTAATTTTTTTCCCCTAACCCCGGTAAATTCGATCTGAATCGTTTTTCCAACTCGATGATTTATCATCCAGGGCTTTCTAATTTATATGCAATATCCAATGTTGGCTCGCGCCCAGACGAGACGGATAAACCTCCCCTTAAAACACGTTATCCGCACGCGAACTAAACCTATACGGGTACCTTTTTTTTTTTATCATTCGACATACAATTATTACATTTAAACCATCGACGTCGGTTAAAAACAATTATTTCGGAACATTTGAGCTTCCCGTGCAAAAGTTCGTTTTTCTTTAAGAATTGGAATTTTTGAAAAACAGGTAGAGGTAGGTACCTGTACAAGCACGCAAATGATACATCGCAAGACACGTTTTAAATTAAGTTCTAGTTCCAATTAAGTTGAGAAAAAAATTGCCGTTTCGGTTCTTGAATAGGTTAAGTTAGGTAAGGTAAGCATTTCGGTTTCAGTATAGGTTTTTGGAATTTCAAGAAATTTGGATCCAATTAATGAAATAAAAAATGTTATTTTAATTTAGTCCAAAAGGATTTTTATCGTCACCATACGTGAATTTTCATATTTTAATATGAATTAATTCCTTTTTAAAGGAAATTAAAAAAAGTTAAATTAATTCCTGTTTCATAAAATACGTGTGTAAGTTCCAATTATGGTTCCTACATTTTTTTCAACAACCAATTCTTTTAGTTCTGGTTCCAGTCCCTGAACGTCTTAACGGAGAGTAAAAGTGGCAAATGCCCCCGGCTGCAACATTTTTAAATTGTTTGTCGTCGGCGTGTTTACTCGTGGCCAATTTTTAGTTTGTTACTGATTAATTTTCAACCACTTGTTAGTTATTATACATTTCAAAAACAAGAGGGTATTGTCAGAAAAATATATGTATGTATTAAAAAGTTATAAGTCAGACTTGCGGAAAAATATTATTGATTAATTTCTTTAGTACCAGGGTATAATTATTATTAACAACCACGCCAAAACTGAAAAATCGACTACTGAAAAATTGGCAATAAAAATGATAGAACACTGTAATAAAATCGAAAGTAAAAGCTTTAAATGTTCATTCCAAATAGTCGTGACAAAAAAATTAATTTTATTATTATTATTATTATTATTGAATAACATTTTAACCCAGTCAATTATTGTTAAACAAATATAATTTGATTCGCGGTGTGAATATTTATGAGGTTACTGAAAAAACTCTAGGAAAACCAAAATCTATTATGCAATAGAGCGGAGGAGGCAGTAAGAGGATATCAAAATACATTTAAACCATAACACGTGTCGTTCAAAAAAGTAATTCTCTTAAAAACCCGGTGGTCAAAGGTGGTCTATGCTGGAAAATTTTTTGTTTTCCCTGAACTGATCGTGTGACTTTTCATTTCGTTCGAGCTAAAAATAAATAGTATAGAAGACGTGAACAGTAATAATATTGTTTTCGTTGGCGAACGAACGAAAAAAAGAGCCACACGTCTACGGAAAAGGAAATTAATTCCCGGGAATTTCGCCGTGCAGTCGTGTAGTAGTACCAACACTTTTAATTGAACGTCACCACGAGTAATAGGAATTTGAATCGAAATGCAAGTGATTGTAGTGCGAATATGGGGGGAAAAACGACCGGAAAAGTTTTGATGGAACGGGGGAAAAAAAATACACGAGAGTTTTCGTAAAGGGGTAGTTTTTACCATATGTAGGTATAAAAAAAAACCACCCCGACATACGGTTATAGTCGATAGGTAATTATTTTACGGAACGGTACGTATTGCTCACAGAATTGTCGTCGGTTCTTTATTATAATTTGGTGGCTTTTCCGTTTGAGAACAAACCGAGTGGTGGAATAGAAAATGCGCGAATAGAAAAAAGAATAAATGAGCCGGTTAGAATTATTTTAGTGGTCTGTATGTATAAACATTTAATCGTTTCAAGATAAACAGCCACTTTGCTTTGGGTATCACAACAGCTGCACTGGTGACTGGACCGAAAAACCGACGAATAAAGACGCCCCCCCCCCATATACCCGAATTCGATTTTCCCTTCCACTATATATTATGTATATTATACGCGATATACTCCGGATAGAGCATTTGGATCGCACCACTTTCATAGTATTGAATTTTTATTGCATGTCGTGACTTCAACCATTTTTTTTATCTTAACCACGCTTCCGCGTAGTACCGACAATTGTATTGCATGTTGAGAGTTATTGTCGTGACTCACACACTATTTCTGCTGAAAAATCAGTTATTTTACTTGTTTCACCACAATAGAATTGATTCTCTTACATATTATAGTAATCCGAAACGAGTACGTGCGTTTTTTTCAAAACTTCGTCTTAAAACACTGTTTATTATGATTGGTTATAATATCAATTTATTGACTTTTAAGTTCTAATAATATAATATGCGCTCATTAATATAATTTATCGAAGCTTTTAAATTTAAAAAATTAAAGTATAGACAAGAAAGCCCTCTCCTTCGCTTCTCGTGTAAAATAAAAATACACTTGGTGGGTGTGTGTTGAAATTTGAAGAAATGATAAATTTCTTCAATAATACGATTCTGAACGGAGTATGTTAATAATATAAATAACAATAATAGCCGTCATTTTCAACACACCCTCCAAGAGTATCTGACCCGAGGAGCAAAAAGTACCCATAGCACGATGCATGTCTGGCCTTCTCATCTATACTTTACTATTTTTATCCAATAAATAAATAAAATGAACAAAAGACAATTTACTAAAAATAAATATATTTTGATGAGAAAAAAGTATTAGAAAAAAAAAAATACCAATTTTTTTCTTCACATTTTTAGAATTTTATTCTTTTGAGCTAAAATATTTTTTGTATTATTGTCTATCTATGTTTAAATTTTTATAAAGTTTGGATAAGAAAAAAAATATTGTTCAAAGTCTTATTTGTCAAATTTTATTTATTTTTTCCCAAATCTTGAGAAAACAATTGAAAATTTCGAAATTATTCTTTTAAAGTTAATTTTCGCGATGCCTAAAAAACTGATCAATTAAAAATTCTAAAAATCACGTTATAGTTTCATCTTAAAATGATACGGCCGTGGCTAGAATTATTATACAGAACGATAGCACTTTTGATTTTCTATTAGGCTAGATTATTGTAGAAAATAGTTTTGTAACGAATCAATACAATAAAACCATTAAACTACACATATTAATATATAGTTTAATGGTTTTATTTCAGTACGCGATAGTAAAATATAATCATAAGACAACGTTTCAAATTTTCGTGGTTATATTACATATTTTAAAATAAGTTTCCCGAAATTTGTTAAGAAAATTAAATATGTTTTTTAGTGTACTAGTTAAAATTCGGCGTTTGTTAAACGGTGTGACGCACACGAATCCAATATTTTTATGGTCTTAATAATAGGCGTAAGCAATTGAGGTGAGACTTGGGTGGCTATAAGCTAATGACGATATTAGGAGTTACCTGTGTTTTTCTTTTAGTGTGTTTATCGAGTGTTGTGTAAACGTAAGCAAACTATTTTTTTGCAACCGAGTAGTTCGTAAAATTCACTGCAACCGCACATCGATATGACGTACATACACTAAAATATATTACTCGGAAGTGATTTAGTTCGTTATCACACATTTTTTTTTTTAATAATCATGAAGATTTCAATGTTTTCTTGTGTGTTATTGTCGATCGTCGTGGAAAGCGTCGTGACAGAATTGACCACCGAGTCGATAATGCGATCGGAAATTAAAGCCAACGAAATCGTCGAGCTTTTTGGCAAATCGAACGAATTCGACGAATTTTTCCAAACACTGGAAACGAAATACAAAAGGTACGTAATAGCCGAAACGGACACAGTGACGCTCGCTGAGAGCGTGTTTGACGTGAACGTTCATCTGAGCAACATGATGTACACGTTTATGTTGCGAAGTTACGCGTACGCGGTGCAACGTTTGTCGGAATATTGCCGACTGGCGACGGGGATGATGAATTTGGCGAAAAAAGCCAACGAAAACGGTCTACGTAAAAACATAGGGTTCTTGGACGAAGACAAATATTGTTTGATCGCGGCGTTGTACGACTGTGGACTGGACGCGGACTTGTTGTTCGAGAGCATATTTTTCTTTCGCGCCGTCGGTCGGACAAATAACGATACGTTTTCACCCGGCGATTTCAAGTCTAATTTGAAAATATACGAGGAAAAGTTCAACGAGTACGCGGAATCGACAGGAAACTCACCACTACCGCAGTCGAATGCGCCGGAACACGACAACGCGGAACAACTGGAAGCGGTCAAAGAAAAAATCACTAATTTCTCGAATATGTTTTGTTTGCCGTCGAAACCGACAATAAGTTATCGTCACATTTATTCGAAAACCGCATTGAAAACAGTTCTGAACGAAAGCACTTTCATTCGTAACGTATTCGAAAATGAAAAATGCTCGATAAATGCAAGTATATCATTTGAATATAACATTTTTTTTTTTCTAGTTAATTTACGAAAATTAACTATTTCGTTTGCGAAATGTTTACTCTATGTGTATTATAATTGTTACAAAAAATTATTTTCTTTTCCATAATCAACGTGGTGTAAAAATATGTTGATGACTTCTGGTGTACTTTCAATTAATAAATATTATTTGAATTATTTTAAGTTTGAGCAGGTTCGTCACGAGGATAGTCAACAAATTCGGATATCTTCGTGGAACTGTGACATGATTTTGGTAATCAACTATTTTTTTATATGTGATATGCAAATTATTGACGGATTAATTGTGATTCACTCGACACGGTTATTTTTTTACTATCAGAATAATAAATTATAATATTTTTCCTCAAGACTCGGCGGTATTCATGCAAACGCCTTTGCATTTAAATATCATTTGCATGGAAATTTAACTTGAAACATTTTTATTGCAGAAATAAAAATACAATTGCATCAGTATTTAAATATTACGTAATTCTCATGAAATAATTAGATTTTTTTGATATTGATTTTGAAATGCAATTTAGTTTTCGATGATACTCGGGTGTAACTCAATAAATTATATAGATACGTTAATTATTAATGTTTAATTGTTGTGTAATTCACATTTTTTTCAAGCTCCATCGATGGCAGTTTATTATGAATAATCAAAAGATGTGTAGTAATGTTCGTCTCTTCTGTAGGGACCTGAAGATAATCCGAATCAAAGATGTAAAGAGGACGTAACGGGTGTAAAGGTAATACTTCTTCTTGAAATAAATTGTTTTAAATTAATTTTAATATATTCTTGATATACAATACACTTAATCACATATGATTACTTATCATGCAATATTCTACGTCAAATCTTGAATTCCCTCCCCCCTTTTACTACCTATTCAAAATTTTATTCTGAATAATTTTAAATATACCTACAAAGGATATAAAACATAATTTTTTTTTTTTAACTCAATTTTTAATTGATTTCTATTTAATTCAATCTCGTAACAGTAGGAAGGGAGGATAGATCTCATACAATACTATAAAAAAGGTCATGTACGATGTACCTCAATGGGTATCCCTGTTTTAGATGGTGAAACAAGATTTTTGATACATAGATTACTAATAGAATTGTGGCTGTAGTACGAAAATTAGGGAACAGTGGGGCAGAAAAATAACGTAATTACACAATATCAAAAATAGTACATACACGCACAGGACTATTTTTAAACTATTTTTGAAATATATCTAAATAAATATATTAAACTGTAAGATTTTCAGGAAATTTTGAGAATTGAGAAAAAATATAACTTTAAAATATGCCATGTCAACTGATTTATATACGGAAAAAATATCCTAAACGTTTTGATTCGAGTACGTTCATATTGGAATACTAAATGTTAAGATATTTTTTTTATTTAAAAATCACTAGGAAGTTCCTTCGCTCAACACAGAATCTAAAATAAAAACAAAACGGATAGATTATTTGAGTTTAATGGTCTGTAAGTAATATTCATTTGCGTCGTTCCAATATGAGTACGAAATCAGAGGTCAAAATCTAACTCTGAATCATTCAACTCGAACAATATTTTTATTTTTTTTTTTTTCAATCGTCACTTTTGTAAAAATAATCTTAATTAATGTTATTGGAAATATTTATGAAATCGTATTTTATTAGTATTATGAATTTATAATATAACGAATATTTTAACTTTTTTAGAGACAGACTAAACGAAAAAGGAGTATATTTAATAGTAAGGTAATTAAAAATAAAACTTTATGTTATAATCAACACATATTTATAAATATATGTTTTTATGATTATTATGTGCGTCTCGTAGAATTCTAGAATTTAGCTGATTTTTATTTTGGTATGAGTTCGTTCTTGACGACTTTCTTACACATTCGAACAAATTACATCAAATCATATATTTCAACGTGTTTGGTGATTATATTTGTCGTGGCAATAAATGATCATTAAAATAGAATTAATTCAAAACCGTTTATCGCATTTTATTGGTAAAATATCCAAAAAATGTGTTGAACACCTTGTGAAATATTTATGTTTGCTAGGAATACATGTGAAAAGTCGACAATTCGGTCTTGTAAATATTGTTGCGTTTTACAGTACAGCAAATCTAACATTTTTTTCTCTCCGTGTTCTTTGTACAGCTTTAAATTGAATTTTAGTTGTTATTATTAACAGATAATCGTTTAAAAAATGTTCAACATAATTATTTTGTGATGAAAATGGGTTTCTCTTCTATTCGGATGGGTGTATTACATATTTTAGAGAACCAATAAATCATTTAAACGATTCTGAGTAGGGATCAAGTTTAATATACAGTACAATAATTGATAGTTCTATATATTGAGTGTGCTTGAAAATTTAGTATAATTCACGTCCTATGTCCATTTTTTTATATTTTGTGAGAATGATATATTTCGGACTTGTTTTGAGATTTAAATATCTTATAATAAGTCAAACTATATTATTTGAGTAACGAATAGGGTTTAGAATTCAATGTAATTGCATATTGTTTTTTGAACGTCTTACACGATACTTTCCGAGGTATAAATGTGTTTCAAATACTCAGTATTGTAACTAAAAAAATTTTGGGGGTAATTTTTTGAATTTTTACTTTTTAAGTTATTTTTGACGTTTTTAACGAAGTTTTAAAAGAAGTTTTTTGTCAATTTCTTGCATTTTGACCGAAAAATCGAGTTCATCGTATTTACAATTTTCAATTGTAATCTGGTTTTAAATTAGACAAGACTCAAATTTATCTTTATGTCTCACCAATAAATTAGCGAATTTCATACGACTTTAATCGGAGTACATATTTTTTTTGTATCTAACGATAATATAATATTTTACATTTCCTCAAAAGCGCCATCCAAAATGGGTACATTTAAAAAACCGTAGCATTTAAAAAATTTAATTTCTATTCTATGTATTAATTATTCTTCTTTTATTTGGGAGAATTTTTTTCTTTTTTTTAATCTTTGTGCATTGCCCGAATTCATTCAAATAATATGTATTCAAATAATTATTGTTCATATAAGTCAGTGTACACAAAGCGTTCTGAATAAAACGAACACTGTTAACAAGTACTCAAACTTATATACCCCCCAAAACAAGCTCATGCTTAAAGGGGAAAAAATTTGTCCTGCATATTGTTACGAATATATTAGTGTAATTTTATTTTGTTTTTGCTAAATAAATAAATTATTGTAAAAAAAAGTGTATACACGCGCGCGTATGTCTGTGTAATTCTAACGCGAACGTTTTCTTACAGATCACGAGTTTTTCATTTCCAAAACTGAGCAATAAACCGACCGAGTGGAAAGAAGAACTCTCGTTGGCCGCGTTGATAAATAAATTACAATCGAACGGCTATTATCTGAACGTGGTGGGATACTACAAAATCGCGTCGGACGTTCTGCTGTTAGTCGCGATCAAAAAAGGATACAGGCTGACCAAAGGGATATTATCACACTCGATAAGGAATTATTGTACGACGAGATCCAAAGAACAAGAAGAAATTCGCGGACTGAGATCGACACTGACCACGTTCAGATCTCTGTTCGACGGACTTGTTGTTTTCATGATGGAACAGAAACGCGTTGATTTCACGGGAAATCAACAAAAGGAGATGTTTGAAAAACGGATGAGTTCGATTATGAAAATGTTGGATAGGTTACAGATCCAGAACGAAGAATTGATATTTCAAACCTGCGACGGAATCAGAAAAGAAGTCGAACCTATACAACGAGTAGAAGACGCTTGGCCCAGCGGTAATTTGGATGTTGTCGAGCGAATTCGATTTGAAAAATCTTATTTAACAGAACCGATACTTCATGTTAGAAAATTGTATCAGTTCGTCGTTAATGATTTTCAGTAAAACGTGTGAATATTATACGAACAGTTCCGGGCAATAAAATACGACTTCGTACAAAGGCTCAACAGACTTATTTTAAACACATTCGAATTTAATCGAATCATTTCAAGGTACCTACAACTATACCTCGTATTAATTTGTTTTAAATTAATTATTATCCTGCAGGTTAAGGCACACAAAATTTAGAATTTTTTTTTTTTGATTATATTTAATTTGTCCAATATTATTGTAAATTATACTTATGTATCGGGTAAATAGTTATTAAAAAAAAATAAAGCAAATATTTCAAAATACATTATTTCACTATTTTTTGGTTTTTTTTTTTATCTTTCCTCTCATATGGTTGAAGACGCTTTTTCGTACTTTCTGATATTAGACTTACTTGAGGATCACTCGTGCAAGACGACTATAATATCCCTATGTAATAAATAACTTTATTATTTTTTACGGTTTTGCATAACAAGAGATTAAATCAGCACGAAGGCAATATATATATATATAAATATATTATATGAAGTATGTTTGTTTGATTTGGGTATGAATATAATTTCTTTGGCGCTCTAGACTAGAATGGTGCGTTTGATAACTGTATAGGTAAAAAATATCGGTGCCAAAATACATCAAAATTTATGGCATTCGTCATTTGGCACGCATTAGTCCTATAGTCGAGAAAAAAAAAAAAAAATTAGTGACCGCGAGTGCCACTTAAAAGTTAGTGACCGTAAATGCGCTGACCACCAATCAAAAACGAGGTACCCGAAAAAAGGTAAAAAGGTTATGACCGCATCGGTGCCACAATCGTTGGAAAATTAAAAAAAAAATATTCAAACGTTGTTATCGAGCTGTCGTGATCTCTTTGGGGAGGCAAACATGTTTATTTGATTGCTTTAGCCCCTCAAAAGGCATTAACCTTATGTAATTTTCAAAAAGAGTTTGAGGAAAGCTTTGAGAATTTTTTATTTTATTAATTTTTATCGTTATAATGATTATTATAATTATTTTTTTTTTTTTGTGGGCGGAAGGGGCAGTCCCCTATAGTTATTAAAAATGTAATTATTGGAGGCAAGTAAATGAGTTAAATATTGGATTTAATCGTAGCTTTAATTAAAATTTCAATGTCGACAGTAAAGAGACCGCGTGTGTACACACATAATATGTCGTTTTTATTTTTTTGCAATTAAAATCGCGTACTAATTAGATGTGTCTTTTTTGCGCGAAACAATTTATGGTTGCCGTACGAACGCCAATGTTTTTCACTGCAGTAATTGTTTGCGATAAAAACGTACAAATTACCTTTTTTTTTTTTTTTTTTTTAAATAATCGTGGTTCGCGCATCCCTCGTGTAACATGTTATATTGTGTTATATAAATATATATGTAGTTATCTACTTACCTGCCTAAGGTAAATAAATCGGACCCGAGTGTCGGACGCACGCCAGATCCGAGTGAAAAACGGTGGGGGGGGGTTTACGAGGGTGGGAGAAAACGAATTACAGGCGTACACCCCCCCCCCAATACGCCTATCCAGGGATACGCGACGCCCGTTCCAAGGGGGCGGGGGAGGGGAGGAGGAAATTCCAATTTCAACCCTGTCCCCGGGACATGCGGTGATACGGTCGGCGGGGTGTTTGTTCACGCCGCCGCCGCCGCCGTCAAGGGACGAGTGTATTTTTCGAGATTTACGATCGTACCCCGCTGCACAGACGTAGGCACTGCGTATTGAAACAAGTGGTTCATTGTGGGGTAACCATGCCAGGGGATACATACCGCGGTTTTCGAGACCGAATTAAGATGAGGAACGTACCTCTCCTAACCATTTTTTTTCACCGCGTTGACGTGCCAATTGGGTATGTACTTTGAAATATCATACACAAAGCCCGGAACCATAGGTATAAAGACACGAAACACATTTTTGATGGTTTTTTCAATTTTATTTTTATTATTATTATTGTGGTATGAAACAGTGTTCATAGAAAAAGAAAACGTCATTGTAAGATCACTAGCTTTTCCGTTCCACTCTGAATCTAAAATTTATGAACAAGACGTATTCAACAATTTAGATAAAATTTTTATTTAGATCAAATAACAAAATTCAACTATTAACTAGTATTGAAAATTGAAATGTATTAACAGTACTGTAACTATCTTTTATTGCACCTTTGGTAGAACAAAATTCATACTCTCGCTTTATTTTGTTAATTGTTCAATTAAATACTAGTTTTACTTTTACAGTATATTATGTACAATAAACATCAATAACACTTTTTTTTTATAAATACTGTCAATAAAAAAAATAACATTCTCATAACAATAATTTAATAAGCTTAAACAAAATAAATGCTCTATTTTAAAATATTTTGCACCCTAATTTTATCAGCTCCCTTGTCGGTCATCCATGTCACCAATCTCTAGGTACGGCACTGTGTGTTAATAGTCAGCATAGTGAATTCACTGAATTTTATTAAATTACATAGATTATTTAGCTATAAATTGTAAATATGGAAGGCACGTAATACCAATAGAAGTTGTCTTTCTAAAAGACGACGCCATATTTATTCAGTTTTATTGCATTTCATATCATTAACCATTTTAGGGGAGGCATATCACATTTTATCATAATCCATTGTTTCTTCTTGTGTTTTTGCAGAGAAAACTACAATCGGAATCAAAATAACAGTCTCTGAGTAGGGGACAATTTAGAACTTAGGAATCCTATATAATGGTGTTCATTGTTGTATTGGAGGTTATCAAAGATAACTAATGATTTGATTAAATTATATTGGTAAAATGTGAATTATGAGCATTTTCTAGTTTTCATTTATTTTCTTTAATAGGTTGATTGTTGTTTAGTAGGTTGAATTGTATACAGGAATAGAAAAAATTTCATTTTATGCATTCTAGAAATATGTATCTAAAAGTACCACATAATCCAATATTTTGAAAACTGTTTGCAATACATTTATATTTTTTTATAATTTATAATTTATGCCTTATAGTTTATATCAAAGTGTTTAATAATGATGTGTTTGTTGGGTTGTCACTATTTTATTTCATTTTGGTGTATTTTGTGATAAGTTGACTAAAATCTTTTCAAATTTATGATTGCAATAAAAGATATTACGTTATTGACTATCCAGTATACGGTCTTATATATTTTTTTACAGTTATTTTAATGGCAAAAGAGTTATGTCTATTTTACATTATAATATAATTTTGTGTTGAAATATTAAAATAACAATTACTATTAATAAAAGTCAAATATAGCAATTAATTTGCATTAAAAAAAAAAATAATAATAATAATATCTAACATTATTATTTTATATGAATACAGATCATAGTTCATACATCAAAATTTTGAAAATGTTTTAATTATTAAGCATACAGTGAAATAAACTGTAACAACACCAAAAATTTAAAATACCAAAAAGGATTAGGCCAACTATAGAGTTAAATTAGTTAAACGATTCACGAAAAAGTTAAATCATATATTATATTGTAATAGATTTTCTAAAAGTTTTTTACGTGTTTTTAATTTTTTAAAATTTACAGAGTTAAAAAATTAGTTTTAGCATGAGTTATAAAACAAAAACCCTAATAGAAATCTTATATATATTTTTTCAAAACTTGTTTTTGTCCACCTGAAATTCTAGTCAGTGGTTTAACTTCTATTTTACACGTATCTACATATTATGTATTGTCTAATTATTGTTCTTAATTGCTTTTTGTAATAAAATAATTTGAAATTATTCCCAGGTATATATTACAATCATTTCAATTGTCACAAAAAGTGATTTAATTTGTTGTAACACAACTCTTATTTTATATTAAGAAAGCTGTGTTGTAATAAGCTAAAAAAAAAATACACTTTTCAACAAACTAACAGCTCCAGTGATAGACAACATAAAATTCTAATATTTTTTGTAATACTTTTTGTAGTATTTTTTAGTGTTCATCATCATGCCTCTTCTTGATAAAATTCCTGTGCACACAGTTTATGCAATAGGAATTGAAATAAGGTGACAATGATATAATCCAAAAACACATTTTTAAAACGAAATAATATTCTATTGTATAATAATAGACAGTTAAAATAATATTAATTTGTTTTTTCTAAAAAATAGAAAATAAAAACATATAAATAGTGCAAAAATAAAATTTTTAAAAATCAAATTATTCCATTTAAAGCTTTTGGTGAGCTTGTTTGTATATCCTGTAAAGGTAGCAACGGCTGTCTTAAGTAACTTGTATCATCGCTGCTGCGTATCAATGGAGACTGCGAAGAATACTGTTTGCCATTGGCGTTAGCGCCATTGGTATATTTGATTTCATGTCTAAAAATACAATGTAATAATTTATAATTTTTACAAAAAAGAAACTTTTTTTATGTTATTACCTTTCTTGTTGTGATTGTTCTTTGCCATTTGATTGAACAATAGTGATAACTTTCAATAACTTTGTGACTGTGTTGTCTAAATCAATCACTTGGTCTAAGAGATCAGCATCTGGTGCTCGGAAGTCTTCTAAAAATTCTAGGTCAATATTCCCAGAACCGGTACTGTTCATACTTAACTCCAACTGTTGCCTGGCAACTATGGCTTCAGATAAGTTATTCAGAGATTCACTTTCAGCTGATTGTAAGTCACTACAATCTAGATTTAAATTTTTTTTACATATAAGTAAAGGTTTCTACAAAAATGATTTTAGTACAATCATTTCATAATATAGGTAGGAAATTAAGTACTATAGTACAAAAACTAAAGTAATTAAGTATAATTAAAAATAAAATACATACCATCTAAGGAATCGGTTTGCGATATTAGGTCACCAGTTGATCCATTTCGTTTACAAATAGGAGAATAGTTTCTCTGTAGTTCTTTCATAGACTCAGATGTTTGTAGACGTTTTACAGGAGGGCAAGGTGGTTTTGGAGAACGTGGAGATTCTAGTGTATTAGTGTTATCTTAAAAGTAAAATTTATAAATATTGAATTAAATATTATGAATCTAAAATGTAATACTTACGGCTAATATGAGATTTATCGGTTTTATCAGTTTTTCCTTTGTGCCAAGAAGAAGGCGCAGATTTAATGGCAGAAACAATTGCAGACATTAGGCTTTTGGAGTCTGGCTTATTTGATGAACCATTATGTTGTTCAGAATCACTGCTACTATCTCCATTTGTATATGCTTCATTAAAGTATACTTCATCCTACAAAACAGATTTTTAAAATAATAAATTATATAAATGACAAAGCAATGACACCATAGTACATTATACATACTTCAATATCTTCTTCTGAAATTGAATAGGATTTTACAAGTCTGTCCAACAGAGAATCTAGACGACTACCTAACCCTGATAGGCCCACAACAGCACTCGACATAGTCGCTTCTTGTTGTTGTAATAATTCACGACTTTTGTTTTCCATTACACGCATTTTTGCTTGTAAAGACAAGTTCTCTTGTCTTCGTTGTTCAGATATGCGCACTAAATGTGTACATTGTTCCATATTTTTAGAAGCTTCTTTTTCCTTTACTGCCAATTTTTCTTTGTACTCTTGGACCTATAATGGAAAATCACATTATCAACTAATACAAAATTAATACATATGGTAAGATATAGTTTTCATTCCAATGCAAGTAAATAACATTTGTTTTTAACTATATATTTATGCAGAGTGAACCATTGCATTTTTTCTTCACTCATGTATAAAATATATCATTTATATAATCATCAAACCTGTTACCAAGTAAATTACTTATTACTTAATGAGCCATAATGTATATAAATTGTAAAAATAACTTCATTTTAATTTTAATTTTCCATTAACATATTAATTAATCAATTATATATATATTAACATAAAAACCTGTATAAGACAGAATCATGGAAAATGGATACCTACTGAATAAAAAAAAATGGACATTTGAATGGTTCCAAAGTGAACTATTTAAATCTTTATAATACACAAACCTAAGATAAATATATTTTTTTTTATAAATACATATTTGGTATATATATATATATCAGTGGATTAAAAAATATGTATTTATCTTAGGTTTCTGTTTTACAAAGGTTTATATATATATATATATATATAAATGAATTAAACACAACATACTTCTTTTTCTAGTTCTTTAATAGTATCAGACATCATAGACTTTTCAGCTTGCAAAAAATCTTGTAGTTCTGAAGACTCCATTTCATATGCTTGGTTGGCCTGCAAAAGGGATTTTTGAGCTGCATAGCTCTTTTCCAAATCCTGAAAAAAAAAAAAATTATAAAATTATATGATAGAAATAATATAATATACAAACTATAACAAGTTTTTATATTGTAATTCATATATACCTTATGTAAGGAAGTACACAGCGTCTTTAGATGGTTGAGTTCTTTTTGTTGTTCATTAATTACTGAAGAAGTGGTTGCAACTTGTTTCTCCAATATTTCTAGGATATTTGATGGTGAAGGGTCCAAGCAGTCTACATATTTAAATAAATAAAGAAAAGTTTAGATTTTATATTAAGACATAGGTAGATATAAAATATTATTTACCATTTATTTGGAAAAGACTACACAATCGTAGACTATAAGCATCAATTTGTCTACATGTATCCAAATTGTCATGATTCAGTCGTTCTTTCATTATATTAAGGCACTCTTGTTGTTCATTAAATTCTTTTGTTTTACAGTCTAATTGTTCAGTCTTTTCCTTTAGCTCAGTCTCAAGTGAATTGATCCTTTTCTCCACTATATCAACCTAGAGAAATATAGATGAAAATTATTTTAATGAAACCAAATATTTGACGCTATGCACAACAGGCCAGGATCAAGATAAATTTATTTTTAAGTAATTTTTAAGAACAAAAAGAATATTTATGGCAACTTGTGTATTTTCAACGAGCTTTTAATGAAGTAAAATTGTTATTGAAAACCATATTTTATAATAATATATGTACTTCATATTGTACAAATCAAATCCCAGACCTACCTGTATTTCCGCATCACTGGTTTCGACCCTGTTTTCGACCGGAGGCAACAAATTGCCGGCCAGCACTTTGGTTATGTCTTCGCCGGTCAAGCACGTCTGCGAACATATCTCGTGGTAGATCTTTGTCTTGACGGCTGCCGGCGAATGCTGCTGATTATAATGCTGTGCCCTGGAAGCTCTGGGAAGGGTGCAAGGTTTGGCCGGCGACGGAGGCGACAACGCGCCGGCAGAAGCGGCAGCGGCGCTGTGGGCCAGAGCTCCTTGCTCGATGTGCTTCCTCCGGAGACTGGCCGCCCGGTTCAGACTGGGCTCCTTGCACGGTGGCGACGGCGTGGACACCGGGGCCGTAGCGGTCGCGAGGTTCTCCTTGGACTTCCGGCGGCGGCGCGGTAACGTCGCGTACCTGTCCAGCGACCGGACCATGTCGTACGAGTTGACCAGCTTCTTGACCGTGGAGATCTTCGCCTGTTTGGCCACCGAGCTCAGATCCGTCTTCTTGGCCGGGCCCGCCGCGGACGACGACGGTGGCGGCGGACTGTCCCGCAGGCTCGTCTCGAAGTGAAACGACGACGACATGCAGCCCAGGCCGGACGCCGCCCGGCTGGTGGACGAAGTGCGGCGCCACGTCGGCGTGGACGGCCGATGACCGCTGGTGGCCGCGGTGGGCTGCTGCTGGTAGTAACCGCCGAACGGCGGCAACGACGACGGACCGCCGCCGCCGGTGTCGGTGGGACTGAACGGGCCCAGCGGGCTCTTGCACGGGTCGTAACACCCCGAAGCCAGGCTCGAGTCGCACGACACGGCCGGCGTCACGTCCACGCCGCTGTCGCTGCCGCAACAGCCCGCAGCCTCGTCCACGTTCAGGTGTAACGAGGCCACAGCCTTACCTAGGTTGTCCACGTCGGCGGAGGCGGTTGTCTCGCTACCGTCCATGACGATGAATCACCGATGATCAGTTCCGCAGGAAACTCTGGAAAAAAATAGAAATTGTTAACACGACGTGTGTAATACGGGTATACGTGTGACATACGTAAATCTAATTATGACAGTTACGAAATAAAGATCACGTGTGTGTCATAAATATGAAAAGTATAGAAACTGGGTATTCCGTCAAATGGTATAAGGTCAGCGTTCCTGCTCTGCGAAATGTACGGTTTTAAGTTTAAAGTATTTTTAAGGATGAAATAATACACATGAAAACCATTGGTATATAAGTATTTAAAAATATATAAATATACATTTTAGATAGGTACTATTAATAAGGAAAATAATTATTTAAAATGATTTATCATACACGTTCTGTCAGAATCGTCCATATATAACTTTCATCATAATATCTCATATTCGTGTGTAATTTGTAAAACTTTATAGGTAGATAATAATATAGGAACGTAAGTATTTAACCCGAATTTATAATGTATTTCAGTGAATAAATGTTTGAAATTAATAAACTATTAATATATTTCAAAATGAAACAATTGAAAGTGTATAGATGAGTGGAGTAGGCATAATAGACAACACAAATTTCGATTGGTACTAAATTGGATATTTTAATCCCTGCGATATTTTTATCTTAGAACTTAATGCGTGCGCATAAGGCGTAGAGACGAGTTTACGGTTTTCTGCGAGAAAAGAGTATAGTACTTTAATAGCACATTAGTGTAAAGTTACAGGGGTTTAGAGAGGCGTGGCTATTAAGGTGAATACAATATTGAAGGAATTGATTTACTTAGCCGAAGGATCACATGATTACGGGGAAACGGAGCTCTAGGAAGTTGTAAAACTCATAATGAGGATGACTGGACTGTAAAATATGAAGGGCGGCGTGAAAAGGGGGATAGCTTGATGCGATTGGGAAATTTACAGAGAAAACGGTGGACGAGGTAAAGTGGGAGTTGAAATTTAGGGTGGTTTACTCCAAAATAACTAGAAGGAAATCAAAAGGATAGGAAATGACCCGAACTTTTCCGTGACATATATATATATTTCCTATCCAACTCGGGGTCGAACAGCTGATGAATCTGAAATTTTCAGGGTCGCAGAAGAGGGATGCGTGACCGTCACCCTGTTGAATAGTAAGGGAGTTGCCACGGCAACTACCCTTGGGCATAGCTCTATACGCGACGACATTATCTTGCACGCACTCGCCGATGCTTCGGTTGTAGTGGCGAGACTACATTGAACAATAATAATATGTATTTTTGGGGGACTCGTTTTATTATTGTTGTGACGGCATAACATAATGTGTTATTTGGAGCGCAATCTTTACCCTCTTTCCTACCAGATCGAAGTGACTCAGTAGTGGCGGCAGACCCGCGCAGCTGTTTTACATCGGTGTCGACGAGCATTTCGACATTTTAGCGTTTTAGCCCGTATTTTATAATAATATATTCACACGGCAATAGTCTCTCGCCGCCGTTACAACACAATGAAATGTTTTGTTTTAGAATTCAATGCATCTCGGAGAATGTGAGTAGGTACCTAACCTATACATAAAACTACAAGGGAAATAGGTTGTCCGATACGCGCCTGCAGTTATTCATTTATTGTTTTTAAGTGGTGGACTACTCATTTCTCTGTACTAGGGCCGATTTTTTTTTTCTCAATGTAAATGAGAGAAAAAAGTTCAACAACTGTTTTACATACAATACACGAGTCGAAAGATTTTCATATAAATAATTACCTAGGTCAAATATAATATGTTTGATCAATTTAAGTGTTATAAACTAAAGGGGGGCTCTTTTAAGAGCACAGTTTTACTCGACGGGAAATGCAGAAGAAATCGTTTTTAACGTTACCGGTTATAACGACAAATTGGATTTAGGACGTTAAGTTGAAAGTCTCGGCAAAAATCTTATATTAAATGTAAAAATTTGTATCGGACACTATGAAGTCTGTATAATCTATTCTTCGCTCCTTGAGTGGGATGCTACTCTTGGTGAGTGTATTAAATTTTAAAGAAACTATAAATTACTTCTTCAATAAGACAATCCTGAGCGGAGCTTCAGTTAATTCAATAACATTTTACATAAAGTTCATAATTTGTTATTTTAACAAATTTTTTTTATTTTTTACGAAACTAGTTTGAACTGGAGCTGAATACTTTTGGATAATTATTTCCATACGAAAACACATTTACAGAAAAAAAAAATATTATTATAAAAACACCTGCTTCTTTGCTTCACTCAGAATCTAAGAGTTGCTATAAAAAATGAAAGGAATGAAATGAAACGAAAAAAAAATAATCTTTAGAATGTAAGCACGCAATAACGTATGACGTTTGTACTCATGCGATAGATATGTACGACGATAGGTATTACTTTACTTATGAATTTATAGATTTATGCAAAACAAAACGTTACGACCTTTTTGGTTTATTTCCCTACACGACAAAATGTGTTCAAGTCCATATAAAGTAGGTATGTACCTACGTACATTATGTACGGTCGATGTATACTGACGCTTATGCCATATTACGTATTTTATAAATCATACGCTTTTCAAAATGTAGACTAGGTTTTTAGCAAGTACATAGAACAGCATATAGGTATAACTGTCTACAAATAACATAATACATAAACTTAGACTCCAAATGTAGTTCTGTCATGCAGAGAAACGCGTTATGCGATAATGAAATATGATGTCTCCGTTGGCGTGGACTCTACTGGAAACTATAACTGAGAACGCGTTTGCTCTACCACTCAATACAACTGTTCCAGCATGCACAAATAAAACGTGAGGACAAAGTCTCGACATGTAGCTGGTAACCCACTTTTGTTGATTTTATTTATTTTTCTGGCTTCTATAAATCACACAACAATGTTAAACGATAAAAACTCAAGATATCGATTTCCTTTTGAACACATAAGGACTGTCGGAGACGACGAGATAATATTATGATAATATTATTACTACAGGTATTTGTGATTTACAATCCAGTGATGGTGTATAATATAAATACAGCGATACGAAGAGTTTTTATTATATAACACATCTATTATATAAGTGGTATGGGATTAATTTCCATATTTTATCTAGTTCCAGTAGAACTCAATGGACCCATGCGTATTGCGTACCACCGCCGCGACGTGCCTTAATCAGTATTATATTTTAAATATTTTATTTAACTGTCATATTTTTTTAATTAAATAAAAAAATTAAAATTAATTCAGCCGATCAAACTGTAAGCACTGGTAAAGACGGTGTAATTTACCGCGCAAATATTGCAAAAACTGCAACACTATGAAAACATAAACACTGCAGTTTGGGCACGTTCTAAACACACCACGATGACGATAAAAATAACCGGAAAATATTCCTTTCCAGCATCCGAGTGTATTATATGTCTCTGTGGAGTGTATACAAACACTGTGCGGTATAAATAAAGTTTGGCACGTAAAGTAACTGCGCTCTGCCAATACAACAACAGGATTGATAATATAATATGACTCCGCTGTCACGTGTCGGATACTATAGCTAATCTCCGCCCGTGTGGTCAAGACGTGAGGTATGTACGACTGTGTGAATGTGTATGTGTGTAAACTAACGTCATCACATTTTATTTTCAGTAAACATTGGTGTTTCGTGACGTATATATTACTGTAAAATTTGATACCTAACCGTATTTAACAAATATTTGAATAATTAATGTGGGAGGTTGTAGGAAGTCTTGTAAAAAAAATATGACAAAAATTAATAGATTGTGTCTCAAACACGCGATTTTTGTTAAAAAAATGATTATGCCCTATAATAGAAGTTGAAAATTCATTTATTGTTGTATCCAAAATTATCCGGATTACAACACTATTTTATTATTATAGTAGGAATACAATTCCTACTATAACAATTGATTGTCGTTTTCGCATATTTAATTGGTATATTAGCGAGTGTATGAGTAGATATAAATATATAGAAAGGTTAAGAATGACACACGCACAAAACACACAACGAGTATCCAACAAACATTAAGTTGCAATATTCGTCATGCAATTGATTGTTAGTCGATATTAACACACGCGCGTTTGTCCTATCCTATTCGCCAATAACGTGTCTATAAAATATGACGAACTTATTTCTGTGGAATATAAAATATACAACGTACAGAACGCGGTCATTGTCGTGAGGGAACTTGACCTCTTTTGACACGTCTTCGGAGCATAATATTATTGTATACAACAATAAAATCAGTATGGTTATCACAAAAGTGATAATACAGAAAAAATACACTCGCATTTTAGTTGTATTACACATATTATAATAGCCAACAATAATGATTAGGTAGGTACATTAAAAGAGTAATCAAAGCGGAAAGAAAAGCATAAAGTTTAAATAAAAAAAATCAATAAGTAAAACAAAAATTCTTATCTCGTAAATTACGCAACTGTATTTGGTTGTAATTTGTTCTACATTCGATGTACACACACACACACACATAAATATATACAATATTATACACTATTAATAATAAATACAGAAAAGAAAAAACGAATGGTCGACAATTAAGTAGTGTACAAGTTACTTACCTACATTTTATTTATTTCTTTTCAATGGAACTTTTACACATATAAATCGGATCTGTATCATATTATTCGAGAAAGGTAAATGACCTATTATCTACGAACCAGATACGCCTACAGTTTTTCATTTGAATATAGAATGTACACAGTGATCCGTGGGCTAAACAACAGTTAATCGTTTACAATATATATTATATACGCGTGCGTCATTCATGAATGGTTTAATAACAAATTAAAATAGGTAGATGTTTGGTGGGTAATACTTTAACGTAATAATCATAGCTTTTGTGCAATTTTTTTTTCTGTACGAATAAATTAAACTTTAAATTTGATAGTAAATAAAAAAAAAAAATCGAAAAACCGGTTTAATTGTTTGACTAATAAAAGCTACAGGCGTCGTGGCGTACAAGGTTCGAAATGGGTGTATTGATAAAAGATAGATGGAAAGACAGCTAGAACTTCTCACAAAAACATTATAAATAATACCTATACTATAATAGCCTAATGGCCAATTAGGTACTCTTATTTAAAAATGGGTTTCGCTTAGTTGCTGATGCGTAAAATAAACAATTTTTTAGTAAATAAAATACCGAAATTATTACGTAAAGTCTACGACCTTCCACTTTGACATTTAAAAGTTTGACCAATGACTCTCGTGGGGGTAAAAGTAAAAAAAAAAAAACCCTAAAACAAAATCGGATAAACCCGGAATAAACTACTCTACCTATATGTAATGTAACTAAAATCCATGGGGAACTGTTGTGTTCTGTCATTTCCTCTTGACATATTATTTTTACAGTGTGTATTATCCAATATAACTGTTGTTGCGTATCTGGACCAAAACATTTCGCAGGTTTAGCACAGTTTTTAAATACCATCTAAATATATAGGGCAACGATTAATAAATGTATAGTACATCCCTATTTATTTTTTTAAAACATTTAAGTTAACACTCCGGAAAATACCAACAAGAAAGCGCGACAGAAAAACATCCCATTTAAATTGGAACGGAAGATTTAATTTTTTTTCAATAGCTACATCATGATGATATATATATATATATATATAAATTCAGACGAAAGACTGGTGCTACAGAACGGAGAAGACGTTCCAGTTTATAATAGAGTCGCGCCTCACGCAGTTTTAATGCAATCAATAATTTAAGAAGTAGGCCCCTCTTAATTTTAAAAGAGCCATTAAGATGTCTTTCCATATTAATTAAAAACTAAAACTAAAATATCATTATTTTACAACATTGCAAAGTGGTATAGTGAATCGATGAAAGTAGGTTTGAATATTGATTTATTCATTGTTCTACATTTCAACATGGATTTTTTTCATTACGTCGGGAAAAATTTGGCCGAATTAATCTTTTTTGTTTTGGTGTAAAAATGTAAAAAGTATGTGACAAAAACGAAACATACAAAGAATAAGTAGGTATCGGAGTATTTTTTTTTTTTTTATTCCATAATATGAAAAAAATATTATTATTATTTATCTCCCGCAGTATACAAGCAAGTGTGCGCCATGTGTATAATGAAGAAAAACAATGTATTGTACACACCAGTTGAGATAGAAGTCAATGGTTAGTTATGACTGAACCACAGTTATTTATCATGGACTGAACAAAAGGGTGAACGATGTTTTTATAAAATTACATAGCATTCGAACCGTATACTCGTATTTAATATTAAAAAACTCGTATTTAATGTTAAGCTCAGTAGGTATAATTATAACCTCGTATTTAATATTTAGTAACAAATAAACGAAATAAGTAAGGAATAGAACTCAATCGTAAAATCTAAAGATCGAAGAGTGCATGCAATAAAGCGTGTTTACTAGTCATACATAACTAGTATTTACTAAAAGCAGTAGTATAAACCCAAATTATTTGATTTGCATCTAATTTATAGTAAAAACAAGTTTTGCCTACTTACTAGCCACCTGACGAGTGAAATAATGCGGTTTCCAAAATCTTTCTTAAAATAATCTATAATAATTATATAGGTATATGGCAATATTTATAGCAGGTAATTGGCAAGAATTTACGTCTTCAGTATTAGATCCATACATCCACAAAAATAATAAAATCGCCCTGTCTACAAAAACAATTTTTATTTCCTAAATCTCTTTTGTATACGGGGAAGCAACCAATATATTACTGGTAAATAAAACAATTTAAGTTCTTAACACTATCAATAGCAAAAACTGGTGATGACTGATAAAAATCGTATCCTCATCCGGTAAAATAAGTAGGTATTTTACTAGTAAATTTTAGTTCTTACTTTTTTTTGGGGTATTCATACTTCGTACACACTCATACAATACACAGTAATATACAAGAATTTTGATGAATGACGACGTCGGATTTACAATATTATACAGAGTGTAATATACTCCGATGACGATCTAGTGTATAGTTCCATTTTTTACACACAATATCATTATAACATCGTACACTTAATAACACCATCACTGTATTATAATAGTATAATATAACCAAAATAATATTATAAGTATGCGTGCGTTCGTATAAAAACACGTATCGCTTACTCTTCGGCGTGAATATAACGCCCCGTGACTAATTTTCTACTGCGCGCTGCCACCACGTTGTGTACGGACGACTGTAAAGCATAGTACTGCTATTGCTTTGCCCAGAGGTCGCGATTGAATAATGAAATTGTGACGAAAGCCGGTAGAAACGTGTAAACAGAGAAAACCGTACATTTTTTACTAGGTAGATAATACTATTATAAATGTATAATATACTGGTCAACAATATGATATAATGTTAAAATATAATAGGTACGCGTAAAGTCGATCGGGTGCTGATGATAGGTGACATAACGAACACGTCAACACGATATTTGAGATAGATTAACGATGGTATAAGATGTAAAAGACAACACAGCAGCTGCAGTGCTGACGACAGTTTCAGTAATATTTCGATGATTTACAAGTCACTGCTAACAATTTAACGAAATTTTCGTAATTTTAATATAATAATAAAAACAATTTTTTTTTATATATATATATATATATTAATGATAATCTGCAGTATGAAATTGATGTACCTATGCCCCGAGAAAACACAAAATGTACATACATCCGTTATTTATTTATATCCGTATCTAACTTGTAGCTACCATTGTAGTTTGTGTGGAGTCATCGACACTGATGCAAATGTTGACCACCCGCACCCGGCTGACCCGCATCGAATACGTCGATCCTACAGTGTAAATAGCCTAGACTTCAATAGTAAGAAAGTTTTTATGAAAAAAAGATGGGAGGTAAGTGGGAGAGAGAGATGGAGGAAAAGATCGTTTGGTCGACGGAAAAACACGCACTTGAGTCAAAGAGTCATATGACTTGAGTACGGTATGAAGCGGGAAGTCAACAAAAATTTATGATAACATTGTAGTCAGAAATTCACTTTTTCACGTCGATTCTTTACCAAGGTCGGCGGCAAGCTTATCTACCAACGAATTATTTTCTAACAAAACGTCGGTAGATGCGACCGTTGCGATAATACGACCTTCTTAATAGGCAAAGGATTAACCGTGGCAAAATGCTTATATACCTAACTATGCTCACTATTAAGGCGGTTATTACGCGGTATGATTGCGTGTAAGACTATAAATTGTAATAGATAAAAAAAAATAAAATCTTGAGATTTCAGTGAGAGCGGTAAAACCTCGGGTAAAACGGAACTGCTATAATACCGCCGCGGCGCGATCATCTCCACACGATGTAAATGTATAATAAACACACACACACACACACATTAAAATATTGTATATTATAATAAACAACGAAGTGGTGGCGGCATTCTAGTACGTATAACAGCGCATCGGCTATTATCTCACGGCAAAAGATGTTTTTCTATTAGTATTCATGTTTCCGACGATAACGTACATAATATTATGTATGCCTTCGTGTACACCTATTATACTCACAAGTGTGTACCTATATACATATACGTGGTTTCCGCCACGGGATCATCCGAAACATCCTATGAAGGAAGAATTCATTAATAGTTCGGCAAAACAAAGGAATACACGTGTGTAATTCCGGCTATATTAATGTCTACAAGAGTACATACAAATGTCTATAGTCACGAGGCCACGTCAATGGTAAGGGCGCATACAATTGATATAATCCATTTAAAATTTGGGAGTATTTTAGGTCGAAAACTATCAGCCCGTTTTCCTTGAGCGACTTGTTTTTTTTCGAATTTAAACGGTTTATTGGCTATATACACGACTATAGAAAACAGGTATGCAAACAATTATCATAACGTAGATAGCCTGTTGTGAGTCGATTAATAAAATGATAATCCTTGTTAGCATTAGTAATTTGAAAAACTGAGAACTCGATGTTATCGAAGCACTGTCAAAATGTTTAATAAATTGTTTTTTAGTATTTATACAATACGTATGATTTAAATTTCAATGTACTTACTACATTTTGGGCTCACCCTGTTTTATAATATAAATAAATACATACAATGAATGCACTTTAACCTCATAATATACTAGTGTTTCAGTTTATTTAATTGGAGAATTGGGTATTAAAGATGGAAATAAAATTATTATTTTTTTATGTTTTATATAAATTTTTTTTAAAATAGATGTATCTACTGAAAAATAATGGGTACACATAAGAAATTTAATGAAGAACGCATTTAAATAAATACAAGTTTATAGAGTAAAAGAATACAATTAATATTTTAGATTGATTATTAGAAACATCATTAAGCACAAAAAAATGGGTAATGATAGATTTTATTTAATGTACACTCTCTACGCTAGTTTTTTGTTTGTAGAAATTTAAAATGCGATTTAATATAAAGTAAAAATTACATTTTTAAAAAAGTGTCATTTTGCGTATTATCTTCTTTTGTGTATTATTTGGATACTTTAAACTGTATTAATTTTTGAGATTGTAATTGGGTGTTATGACTTATTAGTTAGTTGTTATTATAAATGTAGAAGTTATTTTATCTGATGACCACCCATATGAAAATGAAATGAATAAAATATAAAAATAAAAAATTACATTCTCTGCATTTAGTAAAGTTCAGAGTTCTCCAGAACTCAAGTAGTCAATATAAATGCTAGATATATTATTTGTTTGGTAAACACAATTTTAACTCCTACAAAATTGTCAAAACCATTTTCTCGCCAAAGAATCCTGAACACGGTATATTTCTCCTCTAGGCACTAAAATCGAGTAAATTGATGTAATATCAACATTAAATTGCGTTCCTCTTGCCCGTGATTTCGTTTTGTTCAATTGGATTTTGACAGTTTAGCGAAAGAGAAAGGTAAACCAATTTTGGGTTAAGCCCAAATACTGAGATAGGGAAAAAATATTAAACTTAATAAGTTGTTTTTTCAGCGACGATAGACTAATGTTACTCCATTGCCATTGTAGTCTTTTGTTTAGGTCAATTTAGTAGCGAAAATGTTATTCACATTCGTAAAATTTATACAAATCACACTAGGCATAGAAGCATAGGTGAACTAAGTTTCATTTGAAGTTTTATTGAATCAATTAGATAGGTAATAATAAAATGTAAAATAAATAAAGCGCTGAATAATAGCCGTGTCTTTAAAAACAATATTTTTACATTTATTTACATATTGTCGATATAGATATATTGTTTAATATTAGTGTAGTAGTTGATATTTTCGAAGTTGTATATTCGCAGATAAATAGTAAAATTAAACCTCTAATTAAACTTTACTCTTTCATCAATTTAATTATTAGGTACATGCAACATAGGTAAGTAAGTACTAAATTGATTAACGCCTAAAATTCTTTCATTTTGTTCAAAATTCGACAGTAGCTATCTATATCAAGGTCTTATTATTATGCAGGTAGTGATATTATGATAAAAGTAACCGTCAGACATTAGACGCCAAAACTTGAATGCCATGTACATTAGGGTCGTTTTTATTTGAAGTTTTCAAGAAAATGTCATGAAAAGGGCAATAGGGTTAGTAATAAATCATATTGCTTTAGTGGCCGAGTGTGGATGGTATACTCAAAAAATTATCAACTAAACAATATGTTTTACCATTTTTCTGTGAAATTCGAACATGCTAGGTTAGTTATTGCCGAGGTTATTGCATTTCTGAATTGTTAAGTAACAGAATATTCTGTTGCACTCGAAGGAGACAGCCAAACGAACAATACTCGAAATAATACTGGAAACCAATGACCTCCTCAAGTAGCATGAAAGTCCTAGGTATACCAATGTGTACTTAATAGGTACTTATAACATTTTACCCGAAGAAAACGTGATCGTAACTATCATGTTTTCCTAATAGGATCTTATCGATTTATAATAGTAGGTTAGGTACCCATTTATTGTTTATACAACTAGGTAAATAATTATAACTTAAAATTAAACTATAATCAATTCTTTGTAACAATATTTCAAAAATTGCTTTAAACATGCTTAACTAAAACAAAGTAATCCTAGATGATTAATTTATTTAATACGATTTAATGTAAAACTTGGTTCGTAGCTTTTTTCACAGTACCTTTATTAGGTATATGAACATTTTTAGTAAACAATTTCTTTTAAAATTCCTTAGGTAGGTATTTCTTTCAAATGTTTCGCTATTGTTTGTCATTTTTGTCAAAGACAAAAAAAAATGACCATCTCAATTTTATAACAAAGAGTTAAAAAAATTACTCATTATAGGTACCTACTACAAATTTTATAATTATTGTGTTTGCTATTGAAATAATGAATTAGTTAATGTACCTATTGTAATCAATAATTATTTGTACTTTTCAGCTAGACACAACTATTCATTAAATATAATAGAAATAATAGTACATACATACCTACCTAATTTCATTAGGTTTTTAGTTTTTACAATGGGCAATTCATCCATTTAGGAGGTGTGTACTATCATAAATATATTTCAAAATAATGATAAATTGTCTCATTTGAAAGCAACTAGTACCTACCTATAATGGGATTACGTTAATAATCATTGATGAATAGATCACACAGTGTCATACCTTTTCATATTATAAATGAAATCTGACAGTAACTATATCTGTTTTTGAAAGCAGCATAATAGAAAATTATTATGTAAATAGGTATATTTCCAATTAAAGTAACTCATATTTCTACCTACTTAAAATGTTAATTAGTTGTAAATATAAATATTAATCCGAGTATTAATCTGTACCTATACCTAATTAATTATCTTGAATATGAATGAGGTAAATAATCCAAGTATTAAATATATCTTCTTAATATATGCATCTAAGAATATCAACAATCCAATAAATTTAAATTGTAATTATTAATATATATATATATATATAACTAACTACCTTATAAAGATATGCATTAATACATGTAAATTAAAATATTATCAAAGAATATAAGTTTACAAATTTTACTTTGATGACATAAATAAATGTTCAAGCATTTGAACAATTTGAACTATCATGTCTGTAACACGTCATATACTTCGGAATAGGTTTTCAATTATCTACAGTTAAATTCGTTAATCTTATTTATCTATGATCATTACGCCCGTTTGGTTTTTTTTTCATTACATTTTTTTCATAAAAGAAGCCGATCATTCTTCGCACAGCCTAGATATTCTTTGCTTCTCGGGTCAGATACTCTTGGTGGGTGTGTAGTATTAAAAAAAAAAGATTTTTTACTTCATATTTTCAAAATTTTTTTGTGCCAAAATGATTCTCATATTATTGTTTCTCTATGTAAAATTGTACGAAGTTTAGAACAAAAAATGATAGTTTTCGAGTATTTTTCGTCAAATTTTGGGTTTAAAAAAAAAAAAAAAGAAGAATTGAGAAATTCAAAAAATGACCTCTTTAAAGAATTAAAAAAGTTTTCAAAACGATTAAACGATAAAAAAATAAGCGTTTCAAAAAGTTGCCGATCGAGACTTTTAAACAAGTAGATCAATGCAAAAAAGTGTTTATAGAAAAAAAATTAACATCATTGAAAAACACTAACTTCTTCACTTCGTTCAAAATCTAAAATTTACCTTATAGCTAAGTATTTTTTTTTTTTTAAATTTTTTTTAACTCTTGAGTTACTGCTGTAGCCCCTTACTAATAAATCCTAGTTACGCCCATGGAAGGTAGGTAGGTACAATGGTAAAATTAATTTATCACAGAGTCATCAGTTTCAATTTGTCAAAAACGAGTTGCACTGTGAAAAGAATAGGAGCATTTGACCTACAGCGTAAGTACCGTAAATAGTCAGCAGATCAATGGGTGATTGAGAAAAGAGTTCGATTTTTAAGACACCGGTAATTTAATATTAATGGGGAAGCAGTCAGCTGTCGGGATCACTAATGAGTAAAAAAAATACTAAATAAATAAACGATTTAGGTGGGAAACGGTCGGAACCGGTTCAGGGGTTGGCATCACTGGGCCGTATTTCCTGTGTCGTAACTATTGCTGCCCGCAGATGGCAGATCCAACATCAAATACATACTAATAAAATATAAATTGCTATTCTCCGTCATCAGATGATCATCAGAATAACAGACAAGGGGTTCCCTTGCGACGTTGCATTTTGAGCGCACACACGTGAGATTAACACAATGGATTATACACAAAAAAAAAAGGAAGAGAACATTTTATTTCATACGCGTCATGCGGCACGATTTTATGAGAAATTTTACCGCAATTACCACGTCGACTATGACGATTTTATTCGTAAAATTTAACAGACAAAAGCAGCAATTGGCAATGAACTTTAAAACAAAAATTAATTCATAATGTTCGTGAAATGTCAACTCAATATTATATTATTTAACTACCAAGCGGGAACGCAGTGTTCGACATACGTAGCTTAAATTACGTTTGTGATAAATTCAGAATGCGATTATTAATGGTAAATGTTATGAATCTTTTAAAAATATTATACTTATTTTACCTAACTGTACACAAAATTTAAGTCAACCGAAAAAGTTATTCGACACGTCCCATAAGAATAAAAATAAGCTGCATTCAAATATGCCTACCTAGGTAGGCCTTTAGGTTGAGATAAGATCGACTAGGTCATATCAAAAGGTATTAAAATAGGTACAATAAATAATGGAAGATTAAATAAGTGACTCCAATGTATGTACACGACATGTTTATTTACCTTTAGAAAAACATGCATGAAAACTTCGGACACGTAGCATGAAGAGGAAATGGTCAATTGTAAACTGCGTCCTTGGGGCTTTATGGATAATTAACCACTGTGTGTGTGTGCGCGCGCGCCAGTAAAACTATCTGGCAGTCGCAGTATAAAACATTAATTAATAACAATACATTATTATAAATTAAAGACGAAATAATGTCAACTTGTACGAAAAAAGATTAGTGGTATGGATTATCGTAATCGAATGATAAATAAACAAACCAAATGGATAATAAGTATTACTTTGGGGCATAATAATTTGTCAGTCTTTTTATTTATGGAATAATAAGAGGTATGATCTGAGAATACAAGATTTGTCAAAATTATTTATGGACTTTCATACCCATAAACATTAGATAACGATAAAAAAAAATTAGCCAAATGTTGAAATTAATTGAGCAACGAAATTCTAATTAAATAGATAGGTACCTGACCTGTGTGTTACATTATTATAAATAAGTACATGTAACAAACGTAACAAACTTAATATTAATGTAAAACAAATGACACCTAATTATTATCGAAATTTCGCAATATGTTAACAGAAATGAAATAAATAGATATATCTAGCATGAAATACTTTTTGAAATTACGTCTAGGTTGTTCATTTATTACCAGGAAATAGAACTTTATGTTTTTGTAACAAATGTGCTTTGAGACAGATTTCAAAGTATAAAAGGGGCATTTAATATTTTTATTTTATTTTCCAAGTGCAATTAGGTAAGTAGTTGATAGAATGTGTGTTGAGATTGCAATACAATAAAAAAAGGTAGTGAAGATATTGAGGGAGATATTCGATTGTGTTGTATCGATTGTACAAGTTGTTACAACTATTAAGTGGGGAAATCTGCAATTGCGTCATTCGGTAGGTCAATGCTGGCGGGGAAATTCGAAAACGGAATAATTGACAATATCCGCAGTTAAAAGAGTGAATATAGTTTCAATTTGCTATTTCGTTTAGAAAATGTAGTTATAATAAGATAATATTTAGTTTAGCATGATAATTAATAATAATTATTAAAACAAATTGCTATAAAAGTTGAATGCATAGTTTGATTTGTCATATAAAACACCAATTTGGGTTCATTATAATTACTTATTGTATGTTTATGATTATGTGTAAACACCATTACCTATAAAAATTATTTTAAATTCAGCATTTTAATAATCGCTAAATACTATTACGCACTTACTACTTAGGTATTTACCTATTAGCTATTTTGTATTTACTACCTACCATTGATTAGGTAGGTAATAATAATTAATTGTATTATTTATTAATACTATATATATATATATATATATATATATATACTACCCAGTATGATTATGTAGATGTACATACATATGGCTTATATTTTTATTTAGTGAGGTATTTTTTTAAACTTTCATCTTAATTATAAATAACTTGATATAAACCCGTTAAAACTCGATGTTAACACTATAAATACTAGACAATATTAAAAGATAATATTGTTTTTAGGTATCAAAACACTACCTATTATTATTAAAATCTATATTAAAAACTATTTAGTATATTCCAAAGTATTTCTAAATTAACATGATGATCAAAAATTTAATGAAAACAATTTTATCATGCAATGTTTTAAAATATAAACCGGTTAATTTTGTAATTTATTTCATTTGATATATCCAAGTGTAGGTGAATAATATACTGAAACATAATATTAAAGATTGTAAATGTAGTGTGTCCTTGATCTACTAATATGATTTTACCACCTTCAAATCATCCTCCAATTGTTAAATATTAAATCGAGTATTAAATGTAATCCGTGAACAATTAAAAAGAAAAAATATTTTTTCCCAATACTCACAACATAATGTAATATTTCTCTTTTAGATCTTCGAAGGTGGTACACAATTTTCCGAGCAATTTTAATTTTACCACTAAGAGGCCTTTGTTGGTAGTTAGGTAGGTGGTATGTATATTACATTAAGAATATTAACTATTATGCATAATTTCGATTTTTACCCGCATAATATTGTTTAGCGGTACATAGGTAGCTACTTGAAATTAACTCATAAAAATGAAAATATTGGTAGGTACCTACTACCTACTATAATAAACAGGTACCTACTTATTATAAGTATTTTTGACACATTGACAAGGGTAAAATAACTGTATTATGTAGGTTAAGATGTAGGTATTTAAATATTATTTGATTGCACTAGGTTAAACCCGAGGTTAACCATAATGTGCCTACTAACTTGTACCTACATTTTCTAAGATTATAACTCGGATGATAGTAAATTATTGTTAAGTGCTTGGTAAAGTATAAAATATAACTCGTTTTATTTTTATGCATTTTTGAATTTTAAAACGTAAAATAGGACTGGTAAAAATAAAAATACAATATAATAGTTAAACATAGGTACGTAAGTAATCAAAACTGTTAAATATTGAAAGGTTTGAGAACACGTGAATTGAAGTCGGGTAAAAGAAAATATTAGTTATTGATGCAAACTGGTAGGTACCTACTGTACTATAATTAAATACATAGAATTATGTTTTCAATTTGACGAATTACCTAATGAAAATACAAATTTTTCAACCAACTAGGATGAATAGTACCTACCTATAATATAATATTACGATAGCTATTGAGTTATTTTACATGTATACCCACTAAACCAAATGAAACACAAATAAAATAATACTGAAAGTAATTAAATCAAAGCAATAGCTTGTTTTTATAAAATGTTAGAACGATTAGTTTCCATTGAACTTTTGAAATGTGAAATATTAACATGAATAAAATTACGATTTTTCATTTAAGAACCTAATGCTTTTTAGTTTTTTTCGGGTCAATAAATTCGACCAAAACAATTTATTTCCATCACGTTTTTTTCCTTCTTTTTCGTTTGAAGCTTATTGGTTGATAAATGTGGCATTTCATTATCTTACTAACAAATTACCTATTATTTCCAGTAAGTTGTACAAGTACAGAGAAATTATGTTATATAGCGCAGAATAATTATAAATAAATTATAATTTGAATTACCTATTATTAAAATAATAATATATTAATTGGAATACTTATCATGGAATACCGAATAATGAAACGTCTTCTCGGAAGAAGTCGATTATATAACACATCAACGTCTTTCATTTTAAACGGAATGTAATGAAATAAAATGTATTTATCAATACAGATAAGAGTTCCGGTTATTATTTAAGTTAGATTTAGATAGGTATTAAGTTCCTGTAGAATAATAATATATTTTATAGAAATACCATGTTGGAAAAAATACAATAATTGAAAAAAATTGCCACCGAATCTCGCACCGGACTAACAGGACACTGGACAACAGACAACGCGCCTGCGTGTGTTGTATAGTACCTAGGGGCTAGCATACTAATTTTTTTTGAATTAAATTTACCAGGGATAGGTATTTCCCTCGGTATTTCCTTTAATTAGGTATTCCTCGAATAATGATGATGAACATTGATGTAGATTGTTTTTTTAAATAGTTTTTCCCTTCCATTCTTTTGTATCACCCGTCTGGACGACTACGAGTTGGTTCCCTTTTGTCGAATTGGTTCCCGAGTTGTTTACAGGTAACATATGAATTGGTTCCCGTAATACAACCATGTTAAATTAACTTTTCAAATTTTATTATTATGATATATTCAACCAGCAACAATTCCCTTCCCATTTAAGCAATATTTTAATAATAAAAAATGATATTTTCCTATTGATTATTATCAGCAGATACTGTGCGTGTTTTGGACTCGTCGCTACGGTCCTCGGCGCCGTCGCTTCACTTAGCTCAATCTATATACACCCCTTGACTTGTTGTGCAACTTGGGGACATTATGATAATGAAAAGCCAAAATTTGTACAGGTCCAAAGTTCAATATTTCCTTATAGTTCTTTTTGGAATCTGTATTTGATTCACTTTTATCCGGGAACCAATTCGTACACTTTATTTGACCCAGGAACCAATTCCGCGTTTCCCACCCGTCTTATTATTACCAGAGGTTCGAGGTCCAATACGACCCTCACTATCCCTCATTCCACAGGCAAAGCAGCATCAATACACCCTGCAGCTGTTGTTCGTGTGCGCATTAGGTTTTACTCGGTGGTTTGGTTTTACAACACGTTACGACGATAGGTTATGTATGAACGTACGTGATACAATAAAGTGATGTCCTGTGCAGGCTATTGTCATGCCTACGCTTGCCATAATATAATACTTCGGGCAGATACTTATAAACGACCCAAATTCGGGGGAATGAAAAATAAATGTCATTTGACATGGGTCGGTTGGGGATGGATGTAAGAAATGTTTTCCGGAGATCGTCGACATCAAGAATTATATTTATAAGCGTTGGGGGTTGGAAGTGACCAATATTTTATTATCGTTATTAATTGCCATCACACGACCGGAATCGTTAACGATTTATTCTTTTTGTTCTAGGCGAGTAATACCAGGTACGCGAAACGACGCGAAGACGGTCATGTTCTTGAACATAATATTATTATTATAACCAGGAGAGAAAATGAAAACCCGCCGGTCCGGAGGGGCGACAAAAAATTTTGTTGTACGGAACGAATACTATTAACGAACAGCAGCGGTTATCTCGCGAGCGCGAACTGCACGGAACAATCGGCAAACCGATTATTTGCACCAGATTATATTTGCGATAATAATAAGCGATGATAACTACATCTAAATAACACAATAAACGCGTCCGCGTGAAAGTCCGTTTTTTTTTGTTACCGTTTGTCGCACCGGCGGCAACGGCGATTGGACACGGTTCGGCGTGATAAACTGATAACGTTTGTTTTTTCTCTGGTCCGGAACGAAACAATGGATTTCCCGCGCGTTTCGCCGAGATCCGGGTGAGGGGGGGGTGATCCCTACGACAGTAATAATAATTACAATTACTACGACTACAACTGCTATTACTGCTGTCGCGCCACGGCCTGACCTGTGTAATACGCGTACTATGTGTCGATTTTACTACGGAAATAACGTAGGCCGCCAAATAAAATAACGACGCTCGCAACGGACAATACAACTGAACACTGCCGAACGGCAGCTGCACGTCAGCGTGGCTCGTGTTTTTTTTTTGCTTTCAACTAACCTTTGCGCGAATCTTCCACGCCACGGTCTTCTTCTTCTTCCGGTTCCCGACGACTGCGATGGGAACGCGCGTCGAAACGGCAAACACACACGCGCGCGCAGAGTTTATTATCAGAACCGCGAACCGGCGGCGCGCGTTTCTTTTGTTCGCATGCGCACACGACACTCACTACTCGCACGATGGTTGCGCACAGACTGCGTCGTCGCCGCGGTGAGGCCTCGCCGGCTAGCTATCAACACGCCGCCGCCGCCGCCGCCGTAGCCGTCGCCGTTTGGGCGGCCGTGACGAATCCGTCGGCGGCGGCCGAACACAGACGTGTTGTTATTACTGTGCGTCGAAGGCGAAGGGGTTGGCGGGGGGTAGGAGTCGGTCGTTGCTCGTGTGACGGTGCGTTGGGTGGGGTGGTGGATGGTGGAGGGGGGTGAGGCCGGTGTGTACGACGATGTAATATTATTATTATTATTATTTTTCGTATTATTATTATTATTATTATTATTATTATCATTACTACAACGGTCTCGAGGAGTACGTGCGGAATAGATGATGGACGGCGACGGCGCGGTGGCGGCGAACCCGTTTCTTGTGTCCGTTTGGTGTGTCGACCGGTTTGCGGTTCCACCGCTGGCACGGAGTCTGCGTACGAGGTGGGAAATAGTGGGTGATGATAGGGGGACGGGACTGAATCCCTGGAAAAATTTAGAAGCCAGGGATATACTCATAGGTGGTAACACTGGCAACTGAGTAAGGCTAAAGTTGCACGTACAAAGCCTCTCTGAAATCACTTAAAGTCTCCCAGGTTATTTTTAAATTGCATAATATAGATGATGACCTTCGGGTAAGAGCTAAATCAATAAAATAAATACGTTAATCGCCCCCCCCCTCTTAAATATTTATCCTAATGAGAACGTATAATAATTGTTTTTGATATATATTTTTGATGTAAATATTAGAAATATACGAGTCTATGAATTCAACCAAATTTTCGTGGGAACCACAAGTCGAACGGCAA
>JAIPRM010001348.1:0-38948 GCA_025469315.1 Stegophylla sp. TES_Ste_2020
ATTATACTATATTGTTACAACATTGTCACGTAATATTGTGTGAATGTTTTATCTTCTGCCAAAAAGTGATCTAATAATATTTTGACAATATTTGAAAACTATCTCAATACCATCTGAAAATATTGTCAATATATTTTTATTGTATTCAAAAAATTGTGAAAATCTTTTCAAAATATATAATTGCTGTGTGGGTATCATCATCAATGTATTTAGTATGTAAAGGTATGCCTTTCAAAATTATTAAATTCTTTGACAGATTGAGCAACATCCCATAACTAGTTTTCTCGTAGGTACGGTTATTATTCAATTCGGAATAAAAATAATTTCATAATATTAAACGAGTACCTAACTTGTCAATATTATTATTATTTTTCATTTGATTATTTCAATTGATTTCGATACCGAGACAATCATTCGATTACTTTCAAAACTATCAAATTAATCGATTAATTCGATACTTGATGATATTATTATGTGGGTAAATTAGACTTGAACAAAATGAGTGTATGGACAAGTGCATGACCGACTATTCAATGTTCAAATTCATAATAACTATTGACAATAATACTAATGAGAATTTGGAATAAAAAACCAAACCTACATTTATCATCTAGTATAGCTTGGAACCGTGCATAGAGAAACTCAGTGTTTGGAAAGTTCCTTTAAAAAAGGAACTAGTTCACGTTCACGTGCATCTTCTAAAAAAAGGAACTAAATCCTTTTCGGTTCCTAGCTTAAGTTCAACATAATAGTTTAATTAGGTATCTATTGTTGTTCAGTTTTCAAAATATTTATTTGTTTATTTCACACAAGTGATCATTTAATTTATAAATAATAGGTCCATTAAAAATTCATTTTTATAATGTGAATAACGATAAATAATGAATTTTATGAGTGAAGAAAAAAAGACTGTAAATTTTTACTCGAGTACTTATGTTTAATTAAATTTAAACATCGATCAATTAAACTGGAATAAAGAATATCATCACACAAAATAATGTTGAATTAAATGATATATTGTATAATAATATATTTTTGGTACTCTTTATAATACATAATAATATATGACTATTATATTCGCCATCGTGGGTTTTTCCATGCCATATTGGTGGTCGGGTCACTGTTAATTAAATTAATGATATCCGAAATATCTTTACAATATATATACCTATAATGTTTTCTCAATTTGTTCATACCTTACAGTTGATAATCAAATTTATATTTTTAAACTTTGATAAACATTGTCATTTATATTATCTTTATAGAAATAATTTTTTATTACTCTTTATATTTGCTATATTATATCTAAAGAAAAGCTATAAAATTGTTTTGCCAAAAATTATTTAAAATTATTATATACTTATAATTTATAAAGAACGAGTGAACGAAAAAATTCGTTCATGTTCCTCTAGTTGAATGATCGCTTTATTGTGAATACTAAGTGTTTTGCATAATTTCACTAGATAATGTTCTGTGTCTTTTAATAACCATATTATGTGTTCGGATATTCATTTCTGAGTGCAGTGAAAAAACTAATGGTTTTATAATGATGATTAAATATACATTTTTTTCCCTTCTGTGAACACTTTTTCGAATAGAAATATAAATTGACAAAAAGTTACAAATAGTAATTTTTTTCCATCAGAAATCACATCCAGATGGTATTTTAAAGAGGTATTTTTTGAAAATTCTCAATAGTTTTTCTAAGCGTAAGGAAAAATTACCGAAATATTGAAAAAAAAAAACGGTAAAATTTGCCATAACTTGAATTATTGTAATAAAATCGATAGTATTTTCATAACATAGCTTCGCAAATAATGGAATTAACCAATTAGAAACTTGAAACTTTTTCTAAACTATTAAAAATGAATATGCGCATACTCGTTATGTTATATATTTTCAAAAATATTTGACCGATTTTGAGCATACATGATAAGTGTAATAGATAGTAGCAATGTGGAAAATTTTTCTTCAAAATAATTTACCCAATTTTAATGTCGAGTTCAAAAAACGTAGAGGACACTAAAAGTTTATTGATTATATTTATTGAAATATCAAATTGCTTTCATTATGAAAAAAAAAAAATAATAATAATAATGATAAACAGTAAATTAACTTATGGGCACTCACTGCCAAGTGAATGATAAATTTCAAAAAGTAATTTGGTGGCCCTGATAAGGGCCGTTTTTAGAAATAAATAGATTTTTATATATTTTATTATATTTTTCTTAGTTTATATATTTATTATAGATATATATATATATATTTTTATCATATAGAATATAATATGGGATGCGAATTTTTGTTGAAATATTTTAGTTTTTCGAACTGTTATAATATTTGGTCATAGCTTTGGTGGCTTCTATCACGGCGTGATTGTATAATTGACCAGGCAACAAGAGACGGGTGGCGGTCTGGATTTCGCGGGCGGTGATGGTGGACTTTTTGTTGTAGGTCACTAGACGGCTGCATTCGCGGGCGATGCGCTCAAAAAGATCGTTGACGAAGCTGTTCATGATGCTCATGGCCTTCGACGAAATGGCGTAGTCCGGATGCACTTGTTTCAGAACCTTGTAAATGTAAATGGAATACGTGTAATTTCTCTTGGTTTTGCGTTTCTTCGCGGGCACATTGTTCTGTGCTACTCTGACCGGCGACTTCTTCGCAGCTTTGGTACCGGCCGATTTACTACCTGTTGGAGCCATCCTAAGACGTGTGCGCGCTGCAGGTGTGTGAAAAGTTGTTACAATAGTATACTTCAGACGAACGATGCTTGGTGTTGGATGCTATTTTGCAATCGATTGATTATTAAAAAAGCTGGAGACTATAAAAAAACTGCTTTGCTTGCTTTTGCTTAAAAAAAACTACTACTCTGCTTAAAAAAAAAAAAAATTGAAAATATGATATTTATTAACTTTTAATGTATAATAATGAGCTCTAATTGGTACTAATTGGTCTTGATGGCGTCCAAAAGTTTTTAAATAAAGTTAATGATAAAATAGACAAATATTATTTACGATTAAATTGTAAACGAATCATATGGTTCTTTATTGTTTGTTTTTTTTCTTCGAACAGAGTTATTTATTTATGTAAATTATGTTTTTTTTTTTTCGGTAAGCAATTATAATCTAATTATTATTTAATTTTATTTTAATTAGTTAATTAGTCGGTGATTATCAAGGTTCGTTGTCTCATAATTAGAGTCCGGATTTATATTCAGTTAAATCGTTTGAAATATGATGTTTATATGCAGCAAAAATTGATGAAATATTACCAAAATATTCTTAATATTTCCAAAGAATTTTCAATATTCCCAGAAATTCTTAATTCTCCCAAAATATTCTCGTACAAAAACAGAATTTTGCTTAAAACGACCGACAATTTACCACATCGTGATAATCGCCTCTCTTACTTGTATCTTGAATATCGGTGTGTCCTTAGTAAAACTGCAGTATATAATTCATTTTGAACAATTATTTATCAAATTTAACATCCAGCTCCTGATAAAAGGCATAATATTCTTAGAACAGACAAACCAAAAAAGCAAAGCAAAAATAATTTATCAAAATAAATATAATAAATATTTGCATATCTGACATGTCCCCATAACCCCGAAGTAGTTCTAAGTACACAAACAATCAGTAACACTTCTGCTGAAAATTCTAAATTCCTAACCTCTCCTGGAGCAATAGAAAAAATTATCACTTTCCTTGTTAAAAATAAAACCCCTGGCATAGATAAAATCACTAACATGGCCATCAATAATCTTCCAAAAAACAAAATTCTCGAACTAAAATAATAAATGGCTGCCTCAATCTCTGCTACTTTCCGGACAGGTGGAAACTTTTCTCCATAATGTCCATCCCAAAACCCGGCAAAAACTTCATTTACTTATTTACTCTCATATATTAATACATTTTAAATCATATAATTTCATATTTTGTAATTATTTAGCATATATTTATTTAAAAAACAGATATATTTGAATGCAAATGCATTTGAAGGCATATAATTGCATATTTTTCCATTTTTAAATGCATATATTAGTGAAATTTCGGTCATTAACATCCGAACTCTAATTATAAGTATGTAAACATTTGATTCCCCCGCAGCACCATAATGACTGTGACGTTATCCACGATATCGTTGATATCATGTTTATTTGATTAATTTAGTCCCCCTAATAGGCATGAATCTATTAAATTCTTGGGGGGGGGAGCTATGAGTAGTTTTGAGGAAACTTAGCTCCCAAGCCCTCCTAATTGTGCCTATGATTATGGTACTTTAGGAGGTCATTTTATTGAATTTCTCAATTTTTTCAATTTTTTGGAAAAACAACCCAAAAGTTGACAGAAAAGACTCGTAAACCATAATTTTTTGATCCTAACTTTATGAAAATTTAATCATACATAGGCAATAATATAAGAAACATTTTGGTGCTAGAAAATTTTGAAAATGTGAAAAAAAATGTTGGTTATTTTGCTAACATTTTTTTTCTTATTAAATTTTTCTTTCCTTTTTTTGTATTTATTTTAGATATAAAGAAAAGTAAAGTAAAGCAAAGTAAAGTATAAACAAGAAAGCTGGACATACTTTGCACCACGGATATTGTTCGCTCTTCGGATCAGATACTCATGGTAGGTGTGTTGAAAATGACAACTATGATAATTCTTTATATTATTAATTTTCTTCGTTCAGAATGGTCTTACTGAAGAAATTCGTTTCTTTAAAATTCTACTCACCCATCAAGAGTATCTGACCCAAGGAGCGAAGAATATTCGTGGTGCGAAGTATGTCTATGCTTTACTTTACTTTTTATTTTTACGAAAGCAAACTTCCAATCAACTTCCAATCCCGTCTGTAACATTATAAACATAACACGTGTAAACTTTGATGAATCGATATATTATATCATTCAGTATAAAGTATACGTGTATCACTGATTTTTTTTCGTCGCGAAGACCCACATCGTTATGTATGTGTATATATATATTATATATATGTGTGTAATATGTAAACACGAAATGGGTCAATAAACGCTGGCAGGTGCCATTATAATTATATTATTATTCATATGCATATAAAATACTACATTTGACTGCCGGCTAAATTTCCCTAACAAGTTTCTAGACTACATTTCTTCGATGCACACCAATTTAGCAACATGGTATAATAATTATTGCTATACATAAATAAAACTCTATGCGTACCGCGAGGCGTTCACAGACTTTACGTTTGGGGGGTTACGTTTTGTATCCGACCTTGTAATACAAAAACAATGTTTGTAATATAGAGACAAGTGGGTTTTGAGTGAGTACGTGTTCTATTATAAAATATACAATACTAATATGTTTTTATTAAATTCTGAGGTATCTTAATATTATATTAAGTCATTAAAATTGTATGATATATGTTATATAAACTTACAAAAAAAGAGAAATTTTCAATATTTTCAAAGTTTTGTACTCACTTAAAAATGGGTCAAATGTTTTTTAAAAATTGTACAAAGTTTGTGCGAGACTATTTTTAGTTGTCGGTGAAAGTGACTAAAATTGATTTCATTATTATACTTATTTCGGTATTACCAGTAAATTTGTCTGCACTTTTTTGGCTTTTTTTTCAATCATAAACTTTGTAAAATTTTAAATTATTAAGTACCAACTAAATTAGTAGGAGCAGAGACGCCTGTTCATTTTTTTTTTTTTTTGTTTTTTCCCATTCGTATACAATCGCTGGGGCATCAAATTTGATACATTGAACGAAGAGAGCTGATGCTTTTGTAATCCAGTGTACACCGAATAATTAACGGTATAATAGGTTTATTATTATGTCATCGCGGTCCATACGTGTCTTCGTACGAAATACGTGATTATCACAGTATGGTGCAGTATAGTAAAACACGAATGGATACATATTATTATTGTTCCAAACAAGTGTCTATTAGTATACGGATATTAGATAGAATTCGTATATAGTAAGTACACCGCTGATGATACTAACTGTATTGTATAATGGAGATTCTCTCTTTTACTTCAATTTTCATTGCACATTGTTTTTCACCGCAATGGTGTTATAATAAATGTACAATGAAGGTAAAGAACAGTAAGCTACTGACAATGAACACTATAATAAAATTATTAATTACTATACCTACGCCGAGTAAACACGTAATAATTGAACTGACTGAATACAAAAAACGGTCTTATTGATTCGAGATTTTGGAAGGGGCTGTTGCCCCCTCGTGTACTATTAGTCTCACATTTCAGATTCTGAGACTCGCGGAGAAGTTAATTTATAACTTGCCTCAGCGTTTTACATTTCCCAAATAACTTATTTTTTAATTTTTAATCAGAATATTAATGTAATTTTTCACTGAGCTTCGTTCAGAATATCGATGAATAATTATCATTATCATCGTTTTCACACTTATAGCATTCAAGTAATAATATTGTAGGCCCAAGCATGTCGTAAAAATCACACCATAGGTATTCTTCACTTCTCCGGTGGGACTTGGTGGGTATGTTGAATTTTAAATAAACGATAAATAATTTCTTCACTAAAACAATTTTGAACGGAGTTTCAGCCTATTCAAGACAATTTTAATTAAAAATTATAAATTTGATTATAATTAAAAAAAAAAATTATTATTATTCAATCAGGAAACAAAAAATATTAGTAAGAAAAAAATTATAAAAATTATGGGGAAAAAATTCTCACTTATCAAACATTTTCTTTTACCATAACATAATATAGATTATAGATTGTTTGTCTATATTTAAATTTTCATAAAATTTGGATTAATAAAAGAAAGTTTTAAAAGCGCCTTTGTCAAAGAGTTTTAGATAAGTTTTTCCCTAATATTGAGAATTTCGATAAATTATCTCATAGAAGTATCATTTAGAGTCAATTTCTGGTTCGAAAAACTACTGGTCGAAATTTTTGGAATAGTATTTCTATACGAAGAAGTATTAACAGAAAAAAAACATATTTAAACATTATTGTAAAAACACTAGCTTCTTCGCTCCACTAAGAAACAAAAATACGAGTGACAGTGAACTTGTCTTACTGAATTTAAAAATATATTTTGACCTTCGCATTACAATTATTATTTAAATACTTTCATGGAACTTTCGTTTTTGTGGAATATTTGCATTTAAAATACATTTCTGATGAAATATTTTTCGACTAAAATAGGAACGTTTCCAACGAAACATTTTTCGGATTATAATATTACAACGCGTGGTATAAAATACAGTTCTGCAGGCTTCAGACGAAAATCTTTTCTTGTAACGTACTTTTGTAATTAAATAATTTTCGGCTAAAATACTGGGCAGTTGACAAAAAATTAATATTTTCAGATATTTTCTATTCGGTTGTATACCAACGCGTTTCATCGTCTGATTTTATTGGTTCTTCGAAATTTCGACCTATGGAAATAATAAAAACGATAAGATTTTGCGTGGATCATTTATCGTTCAATCCATGCGACGTGCACATAGTGATAAAAGTAAAAGTCCGAATATACTTGGCACTATGGTACATATACATCATGTGTATTTTAAACGACTTTAATGCATATTCCGTATACTAAATACAATGAATGATTACGTAATGAAAATTTGTATTAAGTTTTAAACTGATATTACTTTTTGGAATTTTTGTCAGAATATTTCGTTCCTTTCGGGATTTGGATTTGACCCTTAAAAATTATTATGCTAATTATTGGGGTTTTCTCTAAACTATGATAGAATAATTATTACTTATCGAATTTTTTTTTTTTTGCAAATAATTACACAATTATTTATCCAATAACGACTTTATCGTGAAAACTAGTTACTACTGATTTTTTTTATGGATTTAAAAAAATAGCTTCAAAACGCGTTAAGCGTGTTTGCAATATTTTATTCGCACTAAAATTAATATTTACATATCACGTTTAACTATTGTGAGTACATAAAACGGAAAAACCATAGTATACCTACGATCGATCATGCATCTTTAAATTATTACTAATTATTGTAATTACACTGTTAGTTTTCCAAGCTTATTAAACGTCTTAACGTGATCATTTACTCTGAAACTCTATTTGTCACACCATTTTTGGTCTGAACGTTATTATCAGCCCCGAAAAATTTTAACAATTTTTCTGCTGTTGGCGTTTGCCCTCATAGTCAAGTAGTCTTGTCGAGTATATTCGAGTGATTATTAGGGTTGGAATAACACAGCATTTTGCTTTTATAGGTTAGGTTCAATTTGAAGTTTATTACATTTCTTTTTCTTTATATATATATATATATATATATATATATATATATATAACGATTCGTTTCTGAAAAATGATGGTTTCCGAGTTGTTTTTGTCAAATTTTGGGTAGTTTAAAAAAAAAAAAAAATTGAAGAATTGAGAAATTCAAAAAATGACCTCTCTGAAGTACCATCTAATGGCAAATCCGGTTTCAAAAAGTTACTGATCGAAACTTTTGGACAAGTATTTCCATACGAAAAGTTGTACACAGAAAAAAAAAATAAACATTGTAAAAACACCAGCTTCTTCAGAATCTAAAATGAAATAAACATCTTCTAGAATTCAGAATCTAAATCGCATGCTTGCTGATAATTGCCGATACGTGATGATTACTCATGCTACGGCGGTGATTTTTATTGTGATTTTCTTGCAGATAACGTGTATGTACCTATACAGTTTAGTTGAAAAATGTGACGTTGTTATGTACAAAATAAAAAGTAAAACCGTTTTTTTTTTTTTTTGTTCGCATTTGCGATTTAATTATTTATTCGAAGGACGTTTACTTTAAGACAAAAAAAAAAAAAAAAAAAAAAAAAACGTTACGCGCGTCTGTTAAAAGACGCAGCAGCACATCGTCGTCGGGAAACCGGTGCTGCCGGCATTTTCTCCCCGATTTCCATAATTATTCGTTTTCGGTTGAGTCTCGCAACGCTTTTCAAAAAAAAATCAGTCTTCAGGATCACGACGATAAGGATATTATTTTCGATGCAGTATCGACCCTTTCGTCACCCGCCCCCAAGTATCCCTTGGTTTCGTATGATTTTTCGACACGTTGTGCTCGAGTATTCCGTATTCAAAATTATTTTTACAAGTAGTTTTTGTATAAAAAACGCTTGACAATAACGAGTTTAAAAAGTATTTTTAACCAAGTTGCTTAATGATAATTACTTTTTTTTTTCTTTAATTAACTTTTAACTTAATTATTAACATTTTTGTTTCCACACTAATTATTTATTTTTTTTTTATATGGTTGTTATCATGTTTAGTCATTTTTTGTCTTATTTAAATAAATTATTTTCACCGAGAAAAAGAAAATCAAGAATATCGGGTTCTTCTAAATATAGAATCAAGCTATGCCTAATTCTACAAAATCTCAACAACATGAAAAGTATTTTTTTTTTTTTGTATTTATTTACATTTAGTTTATGTTTAGTTTATGTAAGTATGTAGATTTTATAAATTGCCTACTAGATTTTTGGAATTTTGTGGAATATCTAGTAAGTACACTGTTTATGAATTTTATACTTTTTCTACTTATTTTTGGCATTCATTTAAATGCCGGGTACAATTAATAAATACATACTTTTATCAAATATTTACATCGCATTGTCATATGAAATGTAATTATAAAAAAAATTTTTTAACTTTTTTTTTTTTTTAACTTAGTTAAGTTTCTTTTTATTTATCAACTAAATTTGTAACTTTAAATAGTCAAAAAAAATCTGAGTAACTAACTTCAAACTCTATTTGTATTCGTTTAGATTAATTTTAACTTGTTGAAAAAAAAAGTAACTTGTCAAGCCTTGTTCGTATTTCAAAATATCAAAATCTTATATTATTCTTTTTTATGTCATAAACGTATCGTGCGTATACGTATTCAAAATGATAGTATTTTTGACAGAAGTAAACAATTGAATTAGTTTAATAATATAGATATATTAAAAATTATCGACTAGGTAATACAAAAAAAAATAAAAAAATAAACTATAATATATAGGTACTTGAAAAAACGAAAAAATAACTGATATACGTATACTCAAGGGAACCTGTACGTTTGTAAACACAGTATTGTTGACATTAGACTAATGTTTTTTCAATATTCATTTTTGTAAACAACTCGATGATGCATAGAATATAATATACATTTTTTATTTTTCTATCGTTCTATTGGTTTATCTTTCGTCGTGTAAGGACTCCAAATCAATTCACTCGGTGATACATCACTACATTCACGTGTAAGACGTTTAATATCATCGTCAGTGTTTGATTGAACCAAGTATATATATTTTATGGGCCACTATTTTAAAACCACAAACTAATTTAACCCGATCACAAAAACAACTTTATGTTTAGGTTTTTTAACATAAAAACATAAAAATGGAGCCTGCTGTAGTTGGGACGGAGATTATCCTGGATCGTAACATACAATAATAATATACGCCCCGAACAAAGAAAAACAACTTTCTGTCATGTAATAATATAAAGGTCATATATAATACACCGTTGTCAATGGAAAAATAATTGATCGGATACTAGATTTTTCTATGATGTAATGTATGAAATGTGAGCGGACAGAATTAAAAGTAATTTTATTTGTTAATAATAAGTCCCTGTTGGTCATAAAAATATCAAAAAACGTAACTACGTCTAAATCTTGCACCGCGTTATCCTCAAAATCAATCAAAAAGGATCGAGCTAATCTAGCCAGGAGTTTCTGAGGTTACCCCGTACATAGAAAATACACTTTGTTATTTATAATGTTATAATTAGGGCTGTGATTTCGATGCACTTTGCATTGTTTTCCGAAGCTTTCTGTGCGACGCTCGTTTCGTTATAAATACGTTTTAGGTGTTTTTCAATTGGAATAAGAAATTTTATTTTGCATTTTTTGGCAATATTTGATTTTACGGTCATTTTTATCATCTTTTAGGTCATTTTTTGCCTAAAATTCAATTTCAAAATTTTATTTATAATATAGGATTTATTTTATACGCTAACAGTAGATTAAATAATCACTTATCCACAATTCTTATCTTGCCTCCTAGCATAGCGATATGCTAGAAGCCTAGAACATTTTAAAATCGATTAAGACGCCTAACTGATACCCTTACATCAGTCATATAATTTATTGAATTTTAAGCTATTATGAATAAATTTTAAAGGCATTTTTTTAGTGAATTTTTTAGAAAATTTTTTAGGTCATTTTTGCATTTTTTTAAGAGTATTTTTAGCGATTTTTAAGGGCATTAAAATCCCAGCTCTAGTTATAATATAGATTATGAATTTGAAACCAAATGGAATTTTTTCGTTTGCGTTTAATATTTTGTAATTATTTGCGTTTCGAATACTTCTGTTCGTATACTTTTATGTCAAATACATTAAGTGACATTATAATTGATTATAACATAAATTAACTAATATTATTATTATTATTATTATTTCAACATAAACATTATAATTTTAATTATTCACGGTTTCCCCGAATACAATAATAATATGTTGTTTGTACATTCACGTCATCGTCGATACTATCATATTATTATTTATTATTGTAATAATCATCTAATTATTAAATACTCGTTCTACTTCCCCCACGTGAATATTGTTGAAAATTAAAAATAAATTCTCGTTCCTGCATACATTATATAAGTACTTAGGTATAATTTAGTAGGTATTATCGACACGAATAATAATAATATTTTTATCAATATTAAAGCGTATAGAAAATGGAACGCGTAGCTTTAATAATATAATAATCGATCGTGTAAGATCATGTGACGTTATAGTAAAAAACGCAAACCAAGAATACTTATACATATATATATATATATATAATATGTATATTAATTTATGTGCAGGATACGGATGTAATATTGGAAATTTTGCAATTATTTTTTTAACGCAGGGTATCGTGTGAAAATTGGCATGCCTTTAGTCGACAATAATTTGCGTCCTTCGCGCACAAGCATCATAAGGAAAATAGATAATAATAATAATAATAATAATAATAATAATAATGTTATTGTAATTATATTAAAAATTAAATTGCTAATCTGTTGCACGAGACTTCAAAAATCGCGTCGACGAGTTTTTTGATTTGACTTTTATTCAGTTTTATTCAGCCGCCAAGAATAATATTGAACGCATTTTACACGTATGTGTTTACGATTTTAAGCCACTGTGACCCTACTACAGATCCATCTGGAAAATATTTATTGTAAAATTACATTGCCACGAGAATATTTTGGTACTTAGTCAATGTATTAATTTATAATATTACTATTATTATGGAATCGTCAATAATCTTGAATTATTTTCTCGTTGAGAATTTATAAAAACAATTAGTCACAGTTGATCAGAAAGCACTATTGGTATATTATAGCAATGTAATTACGACAGTATCATTAAAATAATCAGATAACAATATTATAACCTGCAGGCTAATCGGTAAAGGTAATAATTAGGGTTAGATAATTAGGACTTATAGCTTTAAAAAACTTAAAATATGCATGCATTCATGCTCTAAAAATATGCAAAAATGCTAAAATAATCTTTTATAAAACATTAATTTCACTGTAAAAACTCAAAATATTTAAAAATTGTATTATAAGTATAATATATTTTAATATGTATTATTAGAATACATATTAATTCTTCTTCTATTATTTATGAAACTTCTTTTTTTTTTTTTTTTTAATCTTTATTCTTTTTAAGCGTACATTTAAACAAATAAAAATACCAAATAATATTCAATTTTTTCAGTTATTTTGGGAAAAATTTTCCTATACCAAGAAAACTCAAATTAAATATTGAAAAATAGGTGAAATATGCACTTAAAATTCAAATACAACCGAAATATGCTCTGAAATCGAAAAAAGAGTTAAATATACAAAATATGCAAGTTAAAGAGAACTGTATACAACTCTTAGTGTTATGAAACGCATTTCTATATTATTTAGCTATGTTTTGAATGGTTTTTGAAAAACATGCTAACTCCTATAAATTTCTAGCCCTAGTAATAATTTTCGACGATAGAATACAGACGGAGCCACTGAGGTAATTGCAAGGAAATAATAATTATTAATTAAATCAGTGGCGTAGACAGTAGGGGTGTTTTAGGTGTTAAGACAGTCCCCTCCCGTCCAAACATCGTTCATGTGAAGAATAAATTATTTGCAATTGATATATATAATATATATATATATATATATATAGGGTGTCCCAGTACAATTTAACAAATGCAATAACTTTTGTTCTAATAATAATTATTTACTTTTTTTTTTGAAAATTATTACTATACCAAAAATGTACACATTTATTTATTTATTTTTTTGAGGGTCCCGAATTTCTAAATTTGAAGTTTTAAACTAAAGTTTTAGAAAATATTTGATTTTGTAACCTGATTTTTAGAAAAATATTGGCGCTTAAGTCTCTAATTTAGGTTAATCTGTGTATTTTCTAAAATTTTTTTTTAAGATTGGGAACAGTTTAATAATTTTGTCAAATACATCATAATAATGGTAATATAACGTCAATTGGCAATTTTACGAATTATTTAACAGTATACTCAAATTATTCGCAAACTTAAAAAAATCGTAGAAAATGAATGGATTAACCTTTATTAAAGTTTTAAACACTGTTATTTTTCTAAAAATCAGACTCACAAATGGCTATTTTGAATTTATATTACCTTTAAATAGGTACAGCATAACGGGAAATACAATGTTGAATTTTATTTTACTAAGTCACAATTTTATTTTGTATTATAAGCTAATAATTATATATTTCAGTCTTTTAGAATTTTTAAATTTTGCTAAATTAAAAAATTTTTAATTTTATTTAAACGAATAGGAATTATCTAATATTTTGAGTACTTAAATGGATATTTTATGCGATAAATATAATATATTATGCTTGTAAAAAAATTTACATAGTTTATCTTTATGACTAATTGTGACGTAGACAAATATGTGAGAAATGTTTTGGTATTAGAAAGTATAATATATATAATTTAAATTTAATGTTTCATAAGGTTTTGAGTAGTTGGTTTACGTAACTAAAATCACTTTTAAAATATAAACTATAAACGCTTGTAAAATAAATCAAAATAATATCAAAACTACTTTTAAGATTTTTCAGGACACGTACTCATTAGAAATATATATACGAGTACGGTTGCACTCAATAATTGTCATCTCATGACATTAAAAGTTGAATAATTCATTAGAAAATAACCAAGAAATTAGCAAGTTTCTACGTGAGTTTTATTTTATGTAGTAAAAAGTTAATTTTTTGGCCTATATTTTATTAAATTTTATTTTCAAGTGCTATTTTTGTAAATATTTACAAATTGTTTTAACCTACACACATGTTTACGAAAGTCAAAATGAGAACTTACAGTATTTATAATATAATATAGATTTATTAAAAAAAAAAAAATAGATTGTACCAATTTAGTGTCTGAAAATTAGAAAGACTAATAAAATTTAAATAGTTTTAAAGCCAACAGTAATCTGACACATCATTATTATTTTAATTATAACAAAACTAAAATTACTATTTTACAAATTTATGTTTAAAAATGTAAAAACTTTTTTAAATTATCTGATTTTTTTCTAGAGAAATGTGGTTATCTTTGTTCTATTATTCAGTTAAATATTTTATGTAATATCTATTATCAAATCTAGATAGATTTTCAATGAATTATCAATCATCTTATCTGGATAATTTTTTTGTTATCTTTGTATAACACTTGTGATTACGGGGTCGAGCCCTCCCCACCTCCAAAACAAAATAAAACCGATTTTAAATTTTAAACGTAAAATGTTTATTAAATACTTTTCATTTCTGTGAGTTTAGTGGTATAACATAATATTATAATTAATTCACGTATAACTGTATACGTTCCTATTTAAGAATGCTATTTTTGATGTTAAAATATTGAAATTAGATTTGTTCAACCTCATACAAAAAGGAGTGAACGTCTGATTATTTACATTGATTAAAAATGGCATTGAATTTTAATATCAATCAATGGAATTCTAGTTAACCCGTTAGTTTAATCAAGTAGTTATTATATTTTTATTTTATCTTAATTTAATTATCATAATATCACGTTGTAGTTATTATTATAAATCATGGCTGTTTAAGAGTTCACTGTTTTAAACAGCCATGTGAATTAAAAAAACATCTTTTAAAAATTACTTTTAATGTTGAACGGAGCAAAGACACTATATAGGTTTGTGAAATTGAAAGTTATCTTATTTCTTTACAACCATTCAAAGTTGGCATTTTGACAAAATTCGTAAATTTCACCAAAAATTACACACTTTAACGTGCATAAAAGAAAATCGGTTTAATCGATTTTCATGAAACTTGATACCTAAGTAGAGAATTTCCCTTGCGAATATTTCGTTACAATATAATGTTTTACGCACAAATTTGACAAGTGTTTGATTGAAAAAATAAATCTGAGATAGAACGGATAAATATTATTACGGTGTACTTCCAATTTACGAACGTCCCAAAGGGTTTATAATGTTTTTTTGCTTCAACTTAGGTATTTTCGACGCTGAATACGATGATATAAATCATAAAATCCACGCCCATTAATAGTTTTTTAATCATTCTATTTTGAAAATTCAATATTTAACTACTATTTTAACTGTTTTCAACGCTGTTCGCGTGTTGGTCTAGTGGTCTAGGAGTCAAATTTGAACCGGGTTTAAACCTTACCCGGTAAACTAAAATATGTTTTGCACTTTTATCAACCGTGACTGATCAGAGGTGATAGGATAAACATAAGTACTAATTATTATTATGTTATAACTCTTATAATTAATTTATGATAATTAGAGCCACTTAATTACATTTTTAATATGATGTTTAGATATTTTATTATCATTCAAAATTATTTATGGAATATTCATAAGGTGTAAGGGAATAAAATATGATTGTTAATTTTTTACGGACGAATAATTAAAAATTTTATAAGGTTTTCATTGAAAAAAAAAATCGGAAAAATTACTATAAATAAAAATAACACATGGATTACTTTGTTACTAATTTATTAATAATATTGGACTATTAATGGACGTTTGAAAAAACATGGTGAATTTTATTCGATGTACCAATTTTTGAAAAAAAAAAGTAAATTCTATAAACAGTTCAAAACCCAGGGATTCCCATAAAAAGACCAAAATGCCAATCATACAAATTACTGAGAGGTAGACGATTTATTAATTTATAAAAATTAATTTTTATTGCATTTTTCACTGTTATTAAGACATTTTATTGCCTCTCACACACACACACACACACACACACACATCGAATACCCAACGTTGTTAAATAATATTTTGTTAAATATATCCTTATCGCCAATTACTATTATTATATAGTATTTGAAGCTTTCGCTGGGAATCGTTTCTTTAAAATTAAATACATCCACCAAGAGCTTCACACCCGAGGCGCGAGGAATACCCATCGTGAAAATAAGAACTTACTACGGATCCGTGGGCACACAATGAATACAACATTTAGGTATTATTATTATTATTATTATACTATCACATTGGGCACGTATTACATTATTGTACCATAGTATTATTGTAACTATATTATGTATTATGTAGATAAAAATTGTTTTATTTTCGTGTAACCTCGTAAACCTTGGATGGCGAAAACGAGTTTTCGAAGGCGACTTGATTTTTGTTAGTTCCTACTACAATTAGCCGGTGGTAGACCGAATGAGTAGGTTTTTCGTTTCTATCGCGGTATCCGTTAAAAACTTAAAAATTGCACGGTACTCGCTCGATTTCGAGTCACATGCCTTCTTCACATCGCTGCCTTCTTGAATAGCGTCTGCTTTTCAGACATTTATTTTCATCCAGGTAGGTGGATAACACCGTGTTGTGCTTGGATAGAAGAAAATATAATATCTAGTTAGAGATACGATGTGTGGAATTAAAATTATCTACACCGTAGATAATCAACATTTAATTTTTATCTGGCAAAATGAGATAAAACTGCTTATAATTAATATAACATACAGGATGTCCCAGACTCCCAGTATGATTCGATAAATGCAATAATTTTTGTTCTATTGATAATTTTTAACTTTTTGTTTTTTTTTTTTAGTAACTGACTTTTCGAATTTGAAATTTTACACTACAGTTTTGAAAAAAATTCGAAATAGCCGTTTTGTAAACCTGATTTTTAGAAAAATATTGTTGGTAAACTCTCTAATTAAGGTTTAGTCATTAATTTATTATAATATTTTAAATATTTTGAAACAGTGAATTTTATTGTGTATAATTGAAGATTTCAATAACGCAATAACTTTTGGTCTATTAATAATTTTTAACATTTTTTTTTTTTTTAAATGCTATTGCATTTATACTATATCAACAACACAAATTTTTTTTTTTGGATCTAAATTTTTAAATTTGAAATCTAATACCTACTAAAGTTTTCCGAAAATAAAAAAAAATAATAATAAAAATAGCTATTTTGTAAAACTGATTTTTAGAAAATTTTTATCATTTAAATCTTTAATAAAAGCCAATCCGTTCATTTTCAATGATTTTTTTTGAGTTTGGGAATAATTTAATAATATTGTCAATACGTCGTAATGTTGGTGGTATTATGACGATTATTAATCATAAATTAATTATAAAAACATTTTTATATCCTTAAATGATTATTAATTGGTGATATTATGACATGCTTAACAGTTAACACTATTATTAAATTATGTATTAGCAAACTTAAAAAAAAAAAAAACGTGGAAAATTAACGAATAATAACCTTTATTAGATATTTAAACATAAATTATTTGTTTTAATCATATACGTATATGTATATTAAAAGTTAAAAATTATGTATAGAACTAAATTTATTGCATTTATCAAATCGTACAGGAATATCTTCTATATATTTCAACACCATAACAAACTGTTTTTTTTATTTTTTCAGGGTTTCTTAGAGGTATTTTTATAAGAGGTCTTGAGCTCCGCGAATAAATTGTTTCGAGATTTATATTACAAAATATTTAAAATTATGATAAACAAAAATAGATTTTGTTCTTTATTCCAAATTGATAAGCTAGTGTAATCATTTATCGTCATCACGATCAATAAATAAATATTCGGTGTCTATGCTATACTAAGTACTTATTGTATTTATTATTTAATTTATTTTTGTGATTAATTGTATACATTTTTGATAGTATTCGAGTTATTTTTTATTGTATTCGAGATTTGACAAATAAATTCTTAATTGACTTACCTATGATTTATACCAATAGTTTATTTATTACCTATATTAAATTATTGATTATATAGGTATTGACTTTTGATTAGATTTAACGTGCTTTTAACACTCAAAAAATAAATTGTTGTTTATTATTTATTCAATTGTTTTTGGTTTCCGATTAAAATACACAAATGGCGTTCGAAACTATTCGGGACACACCTCGTGTTAGTTTCTACAAGACACGCCTCAAGTGTTCCCTGATTTTTTACAGGTATAACACTGATATTGAGTCTATGTTTTTAATTTTTTTCTTTTTTTAATAAAACAATAGAAATACATTAATTTTCAGTACCTATTTACATTTTTTAATTTACTTGCTGCAGTTCAGTGATGTATTTATGGTGGAGGTAACTGGGACATTTGCTCCCCTTCCCCTAAGACGCGTGAGATGTATTGGGGCAAGCACGTAGGCAAGGGGTAAATAAATAAAATTAATTTATGCTCATTGTGTATTGGTATTGATAAGACGTATAAACGAATTGTAAAATGTCCTCTAACAAAAGGAAATACTTAAGCGTCTTAAGCTACACGTCATGAAGAACTGAGGTCTACACTTGAATTGCTATCTAATAAATTTGTACATATCTAATAAAATAATCTTCATGTGTATAACGTTGTCTGTCCTTTTCTTCCTTTCATAGATCGAAAACATCTTTGAATGATGTTTTCGTTTCAAACGAAAATATGTTTTGTTAAAACTTCCAAAAATATAAACAACCAATGAAAAAGTTCTGAGGTTTTTAATTTTATCATATTTAAATTTATATGATTAAAGATAAATTTTCATCATAATATTGCATATTATTGTATTTTTATAAAATTAAAAAATTTTATAACTTTCAGTAACTGATTTTCAAAAACACCCCTCCCCCCCAAAAAAACTTTGTTTGCGTACGTTCCTAGTTTGGAAGGAATAGCTAAACGACAAACAATTCACGAAACGTTTCCCAATTCATCTTACCTTTATAATGACTGGAAATCGTTTATTGATTGTGAAAATACAATACTATTGTATTATAATGAAACTATAAACAATTATATATATATAAAAAAAAAAAAATAGTGACTAAATACAATAAGTATGTATATTGTATCTAACTATAATAAAGATAACCATTGTTAAAAAAAACATAGTTCTTTTAATTTATTAAATGATGTTTATTGGTGATTTAAAATTTAAAATTGTAATATTAAATACTGACTTGCGCTCTGATGGGTTCTAAACTTAGTTTTATTCAAAGTTAAACAGGGGAAATGAACGGTAATAATAATATATTATGGACGTTTCTACCTAGTTTGGAATTGCGTTTGATGAGCGATGAATTAATGATGATAAATAGTAATAATAATAATTATAATTTGAAATTTTATTCTATATTTTCCACGAGTACGAATAGTTGGATAGGGATATATTATACCTACTATCAAACAAAATAATAATAATATTAATGATAATAATTAAATTTAAATGTTAAAATTATATGAAATTATGACAATTTTTATTTCTTCAAATATAATAATATGTAACCTTGGTCGCAAAATAGCTATTAATTAAAGAAACGTTCAAAATAACTAATCACTCTAGTGCCCACGTCTATGTTTTGTTTAAGGTATAAATACGTTCTCAACTATGACTATGACAGTAATTATTACTAAGATGCTATTAACACTATTATATTTCATATTAAAGTATAAAAATAATTTTTAAGACTAAGTACGAATACATTGTATCAAAATAATATATTATTAGGTACGTATTGTAATTTTGATTTTAAGAACAATAATATTAGTGTCCAGTGGCTACTCCATTTTGTTTCTCATAGCGAAAGAGGGGGGGGGGAGAGCACATATACGAGTGTTGTAATATATTCAGTATCATCATTAGTGTTAAATAAAATTAATTTTATATGCCAACACACTGTACACACCATTAACTAAAAAACCTTAAATCGCGTGAACGATACACGTATCATTCCGTAAAAGCTTTATTGCACCAAAATATTCGCAATGAAAATTTTTCACCTATTGTTTACCCTAATTTTTCGTCGATGTACGTATTGAGTGTAATTTTGGGTAAAATTAACGAATTTCGTAAAAATTCTGAGAATTTTGAAAAACGATCTCCTTAAAGAGCCAACTAGACAACATTTCCAATCTATAGAGTTTCTGATCGAAACTTTTGTACCAGAATTTCTATCAGAAATAATTGTGCTTCCACAAATACAGGAGAAATTTCTAAAACCAATACATTCTTCGCTCCACTCAGAATTTAAAATAAATATAATTTTAAAAGCACTAACTTCTTCATTTTACTCAAAATCTAAAATCTGACTTAAGATTTTCGACTAGTAGTAGTACCGTTAGCAAAACGTACGAGAAATTTTCAAAAGTTCTCTACATAGCTCAAATTTAATAATTTTTTTTTTTTTTTTGAAAATTTTATGATGTGTATGAATATTTTCAGTAGTTGATGAAAGTTTCATGTTTCTAGCTATAGTATTTTTATGTTAAGCTCAAAAAACAAAAAAAAAAGTTAAATTAATAAAAATCAGGTCATGGAAAATTTTACCGTTTTTTATAAATTTCCCGGTATTGAAAAAGTATTGAGAAATTTGAAAAATAACCAGTGTAAAGTACTATCTGGCCGTGATTTCGGATCTGTAAAGTTTGACAAAAATATTTTTATACTAACCAAAAAGTTTTTCTAGGAGAAAAAAATAAAAATGATTGTAAAAACATAAGCTTTTACCTTCCACTCAGAATCTAAACAATTAGAATTTATTTATCCGGATAATTTAGTTCAGTTGATGAAATTATTTATCTGAAATATTGTATCAAATAAACATTTTTTAATCCATCTAGATAAGATAAAATATAATTAATTATTTATCTAGATAAATTTATCATAATATGTATTATGCTCAACACTGGTTTGGTTTATATTCTATTTTACGTTGTCGAGAACGAGTGGTGAATTATAATCACGGACAGTCAGCATAGGTAAGGATAGGAAATCGTTGGTTTATGTGTATATGTTGATGGGTCTACAAGTACAACAGATTTTTTATAGCCCCATAAAAAAAAAAAATTATTAGTGTATTCCTGTTTTCGTCTCGCGTTTTATTTTATTTATTGTCTTTTTTTTTAAATTTATTATGTTATTTACTAAATCTATGTAAACTAATTATTACAAAATATGTCATATTATTCGTAACCTGATGATGGCGTAAGCCGAAGTTAAATCAGCTACAATACACGCAAAACTGCGTTGTTCAAGCTTGTTTATTTTATTAGATTCTATTATTTCAATTAAACTATATAACATAATTTTTTAAATTTACATTAATGCAATTTACGTTTTGTCCAAACACGTTCGACGTTAAGCCGATCGGAATGGTTTTGACGCTATTCGACGTGTGACCTTCACATTCGACAACATTATATTCGTGGATCCATAAATCTATATTAAAATACCAGAAGTATTGACGACTTGCAACTTGTCATTAATGTAACAGTTTAATGTATATTATTATTTTTTGTTTCCTATAATAATATTATCTGTACCTTGCGCACACACGCTTGTAACTTAATGTGCAAAAAAAAAAAAAAAAAATAAGAAAAAAGCCGGACATACTTCGCACGATGGGTGGGATTCTCTTGACGGGTTTATTGAATTTTAAAGAAACGATAAATTATTTCTTTAATAAAACGATTCTGATCGAGAGAAGGTAATAATATAAAACATAAATGAGAAAAAAAAATTTTAGAAAAATGTTCAAAATTTTTTTTTCACATTTTCAAAATTTTCTTGCGCTAAAATCTTTTTTATACGATTTTCTATCTATTTTTAAATTATCAAATAGTTCGGATCGAAAAATTATGGTTTCCGAGTTGTTTTTGTCAAATTTTGGGTAGTTTTTCCAAAAAAAAAAAAAAAAAATTGAAGAATTGAGAAATTAAAAAAATGATGACCTCTCTAAAGTACAATCTAGAGGAAAATCCAGTTTCAAAAAGTTACTGATCGAAATTTTTGGACAAGTATTTCCATACGAAAAGTTGTACACAGAAAAAAAAGAGAAAAAAGAAAAAGAAACATCATTGTAAAAACACTAGCTTCTTCACTTCGTTCAGAATCTAAAATCGTTTAATAATATCGACTCGGCTCAATATGTAGAATATTATCGTAAACATATTTAATAATACCGAGTTTGTTTGGGCAAAAACAGCCCTACAATAGATGGACAAGCCCTCAGAGAATTAAAAATTTATGGTAAGCCCTCGTTCCTTCGAAATCGTAAGTAATAATTGTGGTTTAAACTAGCCAGACCATATCTTCTGTTTATAAAGCGATTGTCTCTTTTTTGAAAATCCCTTGTCTTGAAAATGGAACGCTTTTTGTCGCATTTTCAAAACGTAGTCTCGTTTTAATCCCGTCGCTCCCGTATTATGCGCGTAAAAGCAATGAAAAAAAAAAATTTATATATATATAATATATATATATATATGTTCATATATTATGTAATTGTACCGGTTCACAATGAAATCAAAATCAAGTTGTCAATGTTTATAAAAAAAATCAAAATAAATCCGTTGGAATTAATAAAATATATTAAAGGTGAAACTTCGGACGTATTTTCATTTTATTTAACGTGAGTTCTGACAAACATCAATAATTATTAGATATCTCACAAAATAACTTCAATTTTGGAAAACAGTTATAATATAATTATATTGGTACCAAATTTAAATGTGCTAATAGGAAAGGAATAAAAAATAAGAGTTTAAAAATCTGAGTAATATTTAAAACAGGGACTGTGGAACCTTTATGATTTTATTCGTTTCGGTTCTGATTGTGGTTTTAAAAAAATTTTCAATTAGGGTTTCGGTTTCTGTCAATACCGTTTTCAATCCTTATTATACAATATTATATTTATAATTTTTGTAATTATGTATTGTTAAAGTTACATATAATTCATGAAAGGGCATATGGAATATGTTTGACACTTAAATTCATATTAATATTACAATAACGAATAAATAACTAGTCTAAATATGATTAATAATTAAATATGCATTTAAAGTGCAATAAATTGAATTTTTACTGTTCAATAATTATATGATGGAATGATATTGAACACACACGTTTAACCCGTTTCTGTTTGTTATCGTTGACCGTAAAACCGGTAAGACTAAACCTATAAAAAAGATAATCTCGTACTCTAACCAGTTCGATTGATTGTTGGCAATGTGAATGCCAAGTCTAGAGTGAATCATTAAAAAAAAAAAAAAAAAAAAAAAAGTGGATATTGTTAATAATATTGAACAGTCGATTTTAATGTGTTTGCGCGATTTTTTTTTTTTTTTATAATATCGCATCCAAAATCACAGGTATTCCCCAATTACGTCTGTAAAACTACGCACAGCTACATTAATTATTATTTTGTAAAAAAATAAAAAAATAAACCATAGTAAGTTATTTTCATTTCATGTTTTGATATTAAAATATTGATTTCCTCAATATATAGCACATCATAATAGAGTACAAGACGTAGTATAATAACTATAGCTTGCATCTAATCGTAGTATTATATAAGTACTAATAATAATTCAATTAAAATTTTGGAACAAATAAGTAGTGAAAAGTCGATAATAATTATTGTACTCACACAAAGATACAAAATGTAAACGAAATTCAAACAGACTTTCAATATCAGCTAATGTGATCAAACCGTCCACGGTACGCTAAAGGGATGGGCACATGAACAGTCAATGGGCACGACTAGGGGTGTGCAAGGAGAACGTAATCAACCCGTGACACAAAATTAGTACCCTCAAAATTCTAGACCGTAATTTTGGTTTCACCGTACAAATTCATTATTTCGGCAATAGCGTTTTAAAATATTTTATTTTAGATTTATTGTAGAACGATTTGAAAATAATTGTAACGCCATAAAAATGTTATTATTAATTACATTATAATTGAAGAACATTGATCGCTACTTTCATAATATTATTATTTGCGTGTATTTGTATCGCGGTGTTGAGAATACGTATGCAAATATATTATTTTAAAGTAAAAAATATACCGTAAAATGTAATTATTATGTATATTATAGGAGTTGATAATATTAAACAAGCATTTTAATGAAGTGAGGGATGGGCTGTTCCAAATGAAAACACGAGATTACTAATCCAAAAGCAATGTTTCTTATATTTTCAAAACAAATAATCGGTACGTTATCATAAAAGAATTTCGGATAGAATGTTAATAATAATATGTGTTAAACAAACCTAATATAAAAGAGTAAAATAATAAATGTTGTTTATGATTAACTTGAAGCTCTGATCAGAAGTGAATTGTTTTATCCAAGAAATGCCAAGAAATGATTCATCGTTTTTTTTCAAATTCAACACACCCACCGAGAGTATCCCACTCATAGAGCTAAGAATTACAATAAAAAAATAAACGTCATAATAAAATTATTAATGAAAAAGGCTCTAATCATTGTAAATCAACATTAATTGGCTATAATATAATTTCAATTAATATATAATTTATTGGGTGGGTGATGAATTGTTAATTTGAACGCTTCGAAGTTAGAAACTTACGTTGAACACGTTCGACTTGATTCATACTACAAACAAGAAGTAGCTGGATTCCAGACAACAGATCCATATTGCAAAATCGACCTAACAAAAGCGCCAATATAAAGATTTTATAGAAGTCACTAATTTAAATTCACTACAAATTCGCCTGATATGACCTAACGTTTTAACAGCTTTACAACACATTTTATCGAGACGTGCGTGAAAATTTAATTCACGATCGAAAACGATTCCCAAATCTGTAATCACATTTCCCGAAGACAACAATAAATTATCATTAATCAAATACGAGTAATTAATATGCATCTAAAACAATAACTATATTATATCTATTATAGGTATACTAAAACTTTAAAAACTGTTGATATGCGATAATGAATGAAATCGGAGCAATTAGAACGTACCTATTATTATTATTACTATTTTACTATTTTTTATTTTTTTTTTATTTTGTTGTTGTTTTGCCGATCGATAATCGTTATAATATAGAACAGGTATTGAATATAAATTTCCTTAAATGAATTATTATACAACCCGAAACCGTTATACCCAGTATATATTATTATTTTAATACAATACGCGTTTAAAACACATAATGATATTAACTGGGTATCGTTTACGTTATGAATCTTGATTATATCAGTCTCGTTCCATTCATCAAAAATAATAATTCCAATATTAATTTTATTATTCCAGTATTCGGTTGAACGAAACGCACAATATAATACGAATTAATTGGTTATTACGCCAATATGCGTTTCGGTGTGATTTTGTCGAAAATTATAATAATATAATAACTTTATAGTGTTTTGATTGAGTTTGGATTTTACGAGGAAAAGCTCAAATAATGCGAAATTCACTTATGTAAAGTCGATGACGACGGTTTTGAGCGATCGGGGAGGGTTTTTTTTTTTCAAATAAAAATCTTTAAAAAAATACGGTAAGTATATTATACATTTTTATAAATTATAATATTTTTTTATAAAAAGGCATTATGTGTGTTTTTCACGTGTACCTATTTATAATACTATTATTATTATTATTATGTAGTTATTCTAATCTGTGTACAGCTAATACTATTTTTGCATGGATGGCCGTGAACACAAAGTTATTATTGCTTAATACGTTCAAAACCAGAGAAACAAGTTTATATTAAATGAAATATATTATTATTATTATTATTATTATTATATACAAATTAATTTACGTCATAACGGGGATAATATTATGTGCGATGATGTAAATTAGTATTTACCACGGCTCTGTTTATATCATGTAGACGCGTTTGTTATAATATTTTAGTAATATTACTTTTTAAACGTTTGTCTGGGGTTTGAAGGATCGCGAAAGGACGGACTGAAATTCGTCTTATATTATACGATTAAAAGGATCATCGAAAAAATAACGTAACAAAAATAGCGACATCAAAACAGCGAATAAATAATTTTGCTCTAAAATAAAATATAAATTACAAAAAATAACAACATTTAAGAGTATAATATATATTTTTATATTATTATTATTATTATAAGAGTATTTCATTTTTTTAAATTTAAATAATTTTTGACCATATATAATGAAACAGTGAAAATATTTAAACTATTTTTATATTATATCAAAATATTACAGCCTATATTTGATTAATTAAAAAATTACAGTTATAAATTCAAATTTAAAAAGTATATGAAAAATAAATTACTGTGAAAATATATATAAATTATATTATATAGAATATCTCTTTAATTTATATAATATCTCTGTACATATTTCTATTAAGGTTAAAATACTTTTTTGTAAACAATATTTTTTGTTCTTTGGTGACGTACATACACAAATAGGTTTTTTTGCCGAGCTACGCTAATATTAGAGTAGCTATGCAATTATTATTGGAATAAATTTATGCCTAAAACTTGCTCTAAGACGACTACTTTAATTTAAAAAAAAAAAGTAAAGCAATGATAAGTAAAGTAAAATATAGATAAGAAAGCCGGGCATACTTCGCACCACGGATATTCTTTGCTCCTCGGGTCCGATATTCTTGGTGGGTTTGTGGAATTTTAAAGAAACGATAAATCATTTCTTCAATAAGACGATTCTGAACAAAAGAAGTTAATAATATAAAGATCAAAAATGGTCGTCATTTTCAGCACACTTACTACGAGTACCTGACTGGAAGAGTGAAGAATACCCGTGGTGCGAAGTATGTTCGGCTTTTTCGCCTTTACTTTGTTTTACTTTACTTTTTTTATCCAATATATTATAAAGAAAAATAACTTAAATGATAAAAAAAAGAAAAATGTCCAAAATGTTTTTTTTTTCAAATTTTTTTTAAATTTTCTTACTCCAAAATGTTTGTCATATTATTGTCTATCTATGTTTAAATTTTCATGAAGTTTGGATCAAAAAATGATGGTTTCCGAGTCCTTTTTGACATTCAAAAAGTGACCTCTATATAATGTACCAAGTAAAAGCAAGTCCGGTTTCACAAAGTTGCTGGTCGAGACTTTTGGACAAGTATTTCTGTAAAAAAAAGTATATGCAGACAAAAAAAAAAAAATAATTATCAATTTAAAAACACGTGTAGTCTAAAAAAAAAAATATGTATAATAATAGATTAAGTAGTTTCGAAACCAACCTGCTTTAGTTAATTTTTTTTGTGTAATTTTTTGGTAAAACTAACGAATTCGGTCAAAATTCTCACTTCAAAAGATTATAAAGAAAAAAGTTGACCTACGATTTTTGAAACTTTTTAGGTTAATTAAACATTTATATGAGTAAGGCTGTATTATAATGTCAAGTTTTAATATAGAGAATTAAAATAAAAACTTACAAAAAACGAGAAATTTACAATATTTTCAAAATGCTATGCTTAACTTAAAATTGGTCAAATGGTTTTGAAATTTTCATGAAGTATTCTTATGACCATTTTTAGTTGTTGGTGAAAGTTTCAAGTTTCTATACTCGAGAGACAGCAACTGGGCGGCGGTGATCGAAACGTGTGTATTTTGCGCATGCCCCACCACAAAACCAAATTACAACAACACAACGAGCGCTGTACAGAAATGTCATACGTATCTAGAGAAATTCGTAAAGCATTAAACGGCCCACACACGATCAATAATATTCATCAATAGCTTGTTCAGTTTCAGTCAAAATGTCTAGTGAAGAGAACACGATTATTGCTATTGTGCCACAAACATATTGACATTCTATCAATAAATATCAAAATAATTTTGATTATTTCAATATATATTTAATACATCTTCAATATCAATAATATTGATCGTGTATGGTAGGGTGACCATACGTCCTGTTTAATACAGGATTGTCCTTTATTTCGGTTCTGTGTCCTGTTGTCCTGACAAACTTCTCTCAAGACCCGTAATTTCAAGTCTGTCCCATATTAATCTCGTTTTTTGACTTACTATTGATTTAAAATTTTTGAAATAAATAATGTAAGAATCTAGAAATCTTTAGGATATCATTAGATCAATTATAATCGTAAAATGAACTAACAAGTTTTTTTTTGAAAGTAAAGTATACAATATGCATGAATAACGGATTTGAAGAAATTTTGAAAAGTATCAATTTAGTTTCATTATGTTATTTTATGTTTTTCAAAATAATGTTTTTATGTGTTTAAATTTAATCTATAATAGGTAGTTTAAAAATTATACTTTTGTCACAATTCAAAATCATATGTATGTATATATATGCGTGTGTGTAATAAATACTTATTTATTTAAAAATATTATGAAAAATATTTTTGTCCTGTATTTCATTTTCTTGAATATGGTCACTCTAGTGTATGGGCCGCTTTAGTGTGACGACATGACGTTGTATATGCGCCTAAATTATAAATTATATGTCCAAATATGAGTATGATCAGTGTTCGATACATACATCCTTTTGTAAAAGAAAATATTTTAAATTTCAAAAGTTATAACGTTTTGATTGAAAAAAAAAAAATGATTATTTCACGTAAAAATACAAGTTATAAATTCTAATTTTAAATGGTTATAAAATCAAAAGATGACTTGCGATTTTCGAAATTTTTCAAATTAACCAGACATATTATATGTCAATTAGGTTGTGTTAAATTTTCAACTAATAATATCAAGAATTAAAAATTGTAGTACCTTAAACCTAACAAAACACAAGGTAATTATTTCAATATGCAATGTTTACCCCAAGTTTACTTTCGCAACAAAGTTTCGGCCAAGTCTCAATTTGGAAATTACTCGAAATCGTTTTGACCGATTCCGTCACAGTCGTTTGGATTTTTCGAAAAATACGAGAAATACAAATGTTGCGGATGAACATCGTTCGGAAGAGAGTCTGGTTTTGTGCTGCTGTAATGTTTCTGAATTCGTTCACTCGTAGACGAGCAAGTACAGCAATAGAAAAAAAAAAAAAACAAGATCGTGCTGTATTCACGGTCAACTCTCAAAAACGAGTTTATTCATCACCGCGTCGTCATAAGTACTCGTTTTTTAAATTTCCGGACAATGCCTACGTCTTTAAAAGAGGATCCTTGGCGTCCATATTGACGGGATGAATTTGTATTTTTTCTCACTCCTTTACGGGAGCCATAAAAAAGTATTTTTTTTTTCTTCTCGGAAAACACCATTTCATAATAATTTTAGTAATTTTTTGACTGCTCGATTATTTTCTGTTGTGCCGAACGACTACAATATTATTAATATAGTGACAAATTAGGTGCAAACGTATAAAAGTTGGACATCATACTTCGCACCAAGGATATTCTTCGCTCCTCGGGTCAGAAACTCTTGGTGTGTGTGTAGAATTTTAAAGAAACGATAAATCATTTCTTCAGTAAGACGATTCCGAACGAAGAAAATTAATAATATAAAGAACAATCATAGTCGTCATTTTTAACACACCCACCAAGAGTATCTAACACTTGAGGAGCGAAGAATACCCATGATCCGGTTTTCTTGTTTGCACTTACTTTACTTTAGTTCAATATTTTTTATCCAGTAAATACAGAAAGATAAAAAAAAAATAATGAGAAAACAAAGTGTTAGAAAAGTGTCTAAATTTTTTTTCAAAATTTTCAAAATTGTCTTGCACAATATTACTCATATAGTTTTATATTTAACTATTAACCGAGAAAAGGAAAAACATTTCTTATATAATTGTCAATCTATATTTAAATTTACATGAAGTTTAAATTAAAAAAAGATAGTTTAAAAGTTTTTTTGGTCAAATTTAAGGAAGTTTTCCCAAATTTTGAGAAAACTATTGAGAATTTCCAAAAATGACTACTCAAAAGTAATATTTAAATTCTAGAGGCAAATTCTGATTCAAAAATTTTCTGGTAGAAAGTTTTGGACAATTATTTCTAAATGAAAGGGTTTTTACAGAAAAAAAGATAAAAATAAAAATCATTGTAAGAACAGTAATTTCTTCGCTCCATTCTGTATATAAAATAGAGACTAATAATTAATTATTCACGAATATCTTTGTACAGAATTTGTGAGATTCAGTTAATTGATCGTTTATTCGTTTTATTATATGCGCAGCGTGTGAATCCAGTTTGAGTTTATCTAATATGGTTGTCGTTCGTCGTAGAAAAAATAGAACTATCAACTCTATAACAAAGACACAGAATAATGGCAAATTGTTTTGGTTTTGAATTCGTACACAAAACTTTTCAACGTTCGGTTCATGTGAACTCCAAATATAATAGAGTGACACAAAATTGTGGGTCACGATTACATTTTTGGTGGGTCGCTGATCATTTTTAGACGATTTTTATAAAATTTTTTAAAAAAAACGTTACATCATGTAAAAATTTGTACTTGCAGTTATTATTTTACCCATATTTTTTTTCTTGTTAAAAATCGCATACATCTATGAAAAATCTACTTGGTTGTAGTTACTATTTTAAATAAAAAAATGGTAATTTGTCACAATTCAGTACTGAGTCACCAAAGTCTCAAAGTTTCAAAAAAATGATTTACTTTGTGAAAAATTTGGGAATCTCTGAAACGGTGCACATGTAGATTTGACGGTGTGAGATTAGAATATAAATTAAAAACTCAAAATCACTTATAATGGTTATGTTTAGCATACATTGTAATATTATGCAAGTTAGTAGTGTAGGTCGTAGGAGTTACCCATTACCATAATGGGATTTAAATGACTACCGATAATCATATTATTTTTATCGCATGAGAGTTATTTGTGTTGACAATATTACTGTTTTACACTCAATAAAGTGGCATATTTTCTTTGAAACATTTTTGAACGTAATGCAAAAAATCGACGTGGCATCTAATTACCGAACTGTTTTATAATTTGTCACACCTATACATGTATTAGCGCAACGGTTAAAAACAAATGACTTAAAACGCTTAACTATATTGTTTAATGTTTTTCGATTATTCGAGATGAAACAACAGTAGTAGTTGTATTTAAATACAATAATTTATGTTTGTTGGTGAAAATGTTTTTTAATTTCAATTTAATTACTTACGCGTATAGAAAATATAGGTATGAATGTGCGTTACAATAATCAACGCACATACATGAAATCAAATTTATTGATTTTCTCGCAGATTATTAAAAAATTAATATTGTCCTCATCCGGAGTTCGTTCTATCGAGCCTAAGCTGAATTTCCAATACAACACTATAACGTAGTTGAATAATAAATAATCATCGTCATGATTACAATAAAGAGCACATTAAACACTGCTATTCGTATATCGTTATGTCGAGTATAGTGTTAAAAAAAAATATAGAACGTACAAGTAATCATGAATTGGCATTAGGACGCGTGAGACTGCTGAATGTATGAAACCGAATCCGTTTACTCTGTCGTTGTATAAGTTGTATAATGTGGTACACACACACTCACACACACACACACATTTATATATATATATATATATATATATATATATATGTATAAAATATAGATAGACACGTACACGACACTATCGCTGAAATATCAACGTTTTATGAGAAGAAAAAAAAAAGCGTTTTTCTCCTCGAGTAATGTCTGTGTACTGTACAGGGTGTCCCACGATAATTTACCTGTTGCTCCCGAGACGATAAAGATGATTGTAAATTTTTTTTTTTTTTTTCTAAGAATCACATCTGGTGTCACCCTTATCTACCAAAATGTACTTTTAACTTTTCTAACAAAATTCACAATTCCCTTTTTCACCAAAACGCAATTTTTCCTATTCCCTATACCAATAATACAGGTCTCCACCAAATTATTTATGATCCTGCATATTATTGTAATGTTTGAAATTTAAATGTGTAAATATAAGTAAAATTGAAAATCAATATAGTTAATAATACAATTAAATTCGCATATTTGCAATTTTCATGTATAAATTATCTACTTTAGAAAAAATCACATATTCGTTTTACGTGTAAATTTGATTATATGTTTTTCTTTATCCATTAATTGGTGAAATTGATTCAACCTTTAATGTATCCGTTTTTATATTATTTAAAGTGCCATGTGCATTTTCATGACTTGCCAGAATTTTTGGTAGAATTTGGTACTATGTGAGTCCTGAGTATTATGATGAATATTTTTAGTAAATCGCTTTATGTCATAATAATATCATATTGAAACATTTGAACTTTTTAGTAAGTATATCAATAAATAATTTTAACGAAAACGAGTATTGGTGGAAAAGAAAAAGATTTTGGTGGAAAAGAGTCCCCCCGCCCCCGTCACAGCGACAATGACAACACGTATTTCAGGTTTAATTAAAAAAAATCAAAAAATCGAAGATTTCCCAGGAGCTCAACGGAAATAAAATATTGAAACGTGAACATTTTCATAGAAATAAATGACCGACTTCATTTTTTTTTTTTTTTTTTTTCAAAAAATTATAAAACAATCTTTTTACCCAATGAACATAAAATTTAATTAAAATACAATATATTTTATTTCAAGTCAAAATAAACAGAAATGGGTGGTGAAATATTTCTGCGATAGGTTTAAAACCTAGCCAGACACCCTGTATTTTAAATAATATGAATATGATTAAAATTATTTCCACGCGTATGCGGTTAAGGATTTTACTGTTTCGTCACTTTGCGACTGAAAATCGCGCCGGCAGTACGCGACCGACTTCTCTCTCGACACAATACACCGCACACATTCCGATCGATTATGTAGTCTGTCCATTAAAATTACTATTATTATCCGTCGACGAGTAACGGCCTGCGCTCGGCTGTCGGACCACCGCTCGACAACACCGCAACGATTCGTCTGTCGATCGTCGGCCATTTCCTACGCGCCCGTCCGGCGGAAACACCCGAGAGAAGCGACTTTTCGTTCCCAAAAATATAAAAAAAAAAATATAATATTTTGCGAACGCGTTTTTCGTCGGATTAGTGTCACGACGTCGTTAGTGTGTGTTGTATCTATATTATCATAATATAGGATTACGGGCAATCGCGAGCAGAACGTTCCGACTACGACACGACTGGGCTTATCGATTATAATATTCGAGGTTAGGCAAGTTAAACAGATTTTTTTTTTTTTTTTTATAATTCGGTTAAGCGTAACGACGGATTTACACTATTGCCGCCCCTAGGCGCAACTGTTTTTCTACCGTTCATGTGTAAGACATGAATTTTGAAGTGAATTTTTTTTTACTAAATAATCAATTTTTAGGTTCAATAATCGTAATAAGATACCAATATCAGTGTCAAAAACGAAAATTTATTATTAAAATTGAATAAAAATATTATTAATAAATTAAAAATATTCTTCGAAATTAAAATTAAGTATTTAACAATCGTGTAGTATAATCGATATAGGTACTTTAAAGTTATTTTCAGTATTAAACGGTGTAAACAGTTAAATATTTAATCTTAATAAACCGAATTTTCCCATTTAGAGTCACCCTTACATTTCCCAGAGAAAAAATTTAAAAACGACAATTCTCATTATATTATTATATTGTTATATTGTAGGTACACCAACATATTCAGTAACATTTAATAAAATAACCAACACTTTAGTAAACGTTTTTAAAATAAAAATATTTTTGGAATATAAAAAACGTATGACTACAATATTATTATTTTGAAATCGGTTAAAATATAGTAATTTTAACACGAATTTTGCCACTTCCGAAAATTTGCCGCCCTAAGCAAGTGCCTGCTTTGCCTAACGTTAAATCTGCCATTGGTTAAGCATTAAGTCCATGGACATCGGAAATTTAATCGGCTCTGCAAAATCAAAGTTAATAACAAAGCGTATAGATTGATTGATACTCGTGTGGAATTAACTTTTTTTTTTTTAATATTACTCGGAGAGTGATGATTAATATTGGGCTACACTTTTCGATGCACTTTGCATTGTTTCCTAAAGTTTGCTGCACAAGTGATGTACTGCTTTTTGAATGAGTATAAGAATTTATTTTACTTTTTTCAAAAATATTTGATTTTAAGATTTTGAGGACATTTTTTGAGGTTCGGGTCTAAAATTCGAATTCGAAATTTTCATTTTAAGATTTTTACATAAACATAAAAAACATCAAATACCTATAAATTATACCGAAATTATTAAAAAAATGCACTAGATGCTTGCATAGGGTTTTGGGAGCATTTTTTTTAAACAATTTTAAACACATTTTCTGCGTCTTTTTTAATGTATTATTTGAGTTTTACAACTAATTTTTGATTTTCAGGACAGTTTAATCCCAGCTCTCATAGTGATAAAGTGAAAGTTGAATAACATATTATAATATGAACATGAGCTCGTGGGTCAACATAACAAAAAGAGGGTTTGCGGGTAGAGAGAAATTTAATTTTAATAATAAATAATTAATAATCTAAATATTTATTTATAGTAAATTTAACTAATTCGACAAATAATTGTGCGTTGGCTAGTAGACACATTATCATCTACATTCTACACGATATTCTCACCGTAATAACTATTACTGTCTATGAGGTACTTCGACTACGGCTTATCTATAATAATTTTTAACATCGAGCATTCACCAAACGTTTGAAAAAATCATAATTATATTCTATTCTCTAGTATCTAAGCAAGTGTATTCTGAGAATTATTTTATAATTACTAATATTGTAATCTGGAACCTGTCGTATAATTTAGATAAGATCTTATGTTTCTCTCTGTTCAACCGTTCGCGATGTTACTAGGTATGACGACAAGAAATAACAATTTTGGTACTATAAGATTTTGCGATTCAACACGTTATTTATCAAATTAAATGAACAATAAAATCTCGCGTGAACAGTTAAAATTAACTTAACTTTTGACCTTTTATTTATACAGTTATAATACCATTGTCTTGGACCAAAAAAAAAAAAACAGTATTCGAATTTCTGACGGGTGAGAATTTCACAAAATTTTTTCGATATTCACTACATGAAATCACTTTAAATACGATAATACTATCAAATTATGGCGAAAAACCGGGAAAAAACTACATAAATTATGTTTTGCACGTGATGCATCCTATAATATTATCGAGGAAATAATTTATTATTTCTTTAAAATTCTACACACCCACCAAGAGTATCTGACCCGATGAGCGAAGAATAACCGTAGTGCGAAGTATGTCCGGCCTTTTTTTTTACGTAAAAATTAGCAGTTTTATACAAATTCTAACTTACAATGGTTATAAAATCAAGAGTTGACATGATTTTTGAGATTTTTTGAGGATAGTTAGACACATATATATGTGTGTGTGTAGAAAAATGATTCTAAAAGATCTTAAATATGCAAAATTGGGATTCATAAAATTGTTGGATGAAACTTTTGGACAAGTATTTCTATTAGAAATCGTGTAATGCATAACAAAAAAATAAACATCACTGTAAAACCACTAGCTTCTTCATTCCGCTCAGAATCTAAAAGTGTGTAATTGTGTTATGATCTTTATATAATATTTTAGTCATCCCTACTGTATTCTATTCGAGATGATAATTCAAGATCATAAATGGTTCGGTATCGTTTAGAATGTTTAGATAATATTACTTGCTGTTCGGTACCGGTTTCGGTTGATTTAAAATTGAAATTAAAACGATACCTGTCTAGCCATTCGTGAAAACGAGAGTATCGTTTTATAGCACATAAAAATACGCGAGCATAAACGAAAAATAATAACAATAATAATAATAAAATTATTATTATTATTGGATTTTGATAAACATTAAGCGCGATTATTGTTGTACAGTCGATTAATCGTTAGGTAGTTAATCGAACTATTGTTAGTACAATATTAAATAAACGATTATTGTACTCGAAAAATCGTTAATAATCAAAAAATCGGTAGTTTAAGTATAATCATTAATAATCGAATAATCGCCAATAGGTAATCAATTTTTTTTTATACCACTGATGAAGTTTCCGCAGTTGCATTATAACTCAGAAATATAGCACGCAGCCCATAAACTTTGACCTCAAGAGTCAAAGAGTGTGCTGAGCGCGACGGTTTTCGAAAAACCTGACGATAATTGAACGGTCCAAAGTGATTCTGTCTTAGCGAGGTTTTACTATATAAGAATATGTATTATTATTTTTAATTAGACAATTATTTAAACTGCACACGACTAATCTTTATTAAACGAATACATAAATTTTACGATTAATCGATTATTAATTATATCGATTAATTGAAAAAAAAAAAAAAAAAAAACAAATCCCAGCCCTAATTAAGGCGCGGTTTGTAAGTGCATTAATATTGTGTTAATATTATTATAACACGTATACGTTTTTGAATTATTTAACATTTTTCGACTCGTCGATAAACGCAGCAGCGCAGCTCAGCCTTGTCCACGATACCGTTCGTGACATAATAATATAATATAATATTATGTATATATATATATATATATTTATATATTCTCCTCGATTCCTACGCGTCGAGGAGAGAAAAAAAATATCAATCGCTCCGCTGTCGTCCGTCCTTGTTTACGCCGCCGCGCTGCTGCAACTAGTGTCTCGCGGTGTCTGTGTCGCATAATATTATTATTATAATACATATTAATATCGTTTAAATATTTATTTATTTATTATTGTCGTCGTCGATATCCACCGGATCGTTCGCACGGTCAACAGTTATTACTTATTATACTCGCCGCCGACCACCGCGAACCGGTCAACAACAGCACCGTCATCCACCTCCATCACACACTGCCTTCACCCGGGGGACTTCAGGAGACCTCGGATGAGTGTGTTCGTGCTCGAAATGCCCAGTGGCAGACACACGGCGGTGTGACAGTCCTGTTTTATCGGTCGGCCTGCAGTGTATACCCCTCTGTCAGTTCGATCGAATCCGTTCGATTATTATTGTTATTATTATTATTGTTATTATTGTACTCGCGGCGGCGGTCAGTGCTGTGTATAGAATATCTTTGGTTTGCATAGAATATCACGTGCAATACTCGGCGCGGGACGCGACACACAGAGAACATAATAACATATAGCGCAGGTTAGTATCTAAAATATGCACACAACACGATACTAAGACTAGAATATTATAATAGTCTATTAGTACTATAATAATAATATGCTACAGTATAGGCGAGCGACAAAAGGGCCAGGCGTGAAAAAACAAAGCTAATGTATTTTACAATGACGTTTACATATTTATTTATTTTTTTTACGTATACACGTTTTCGTATTATAGTCGTCCATGAGTTTCGATAACTTTTCGAACCATAATTTTTTACTCTAGATGGTAGGTTTTGTAGGAGACCATTTTTTGGAATTCTCAGTAGTTTTTCCAAAATCTGGAAAAAATTACCCAAAATTTGACAAATAAGTTTTTAAATTTTTTTTATAATCCAAACTTTATGAAAATACAAAGACAAACAATTTAATGAAAAATATTTTGGTAAAATAACTTTTATCCATTATAATATTTATTTTTCTTATTCTCAGTTAATAGTGGAGCATAAAAAAAGCAGCTAAGTAAAAATATAATTTTTTTGTAATGATAGTAATTTTTATAATTTTTATACAAAAATTGTCTTAAATAAACTGAAGCTCCACTCGGAATCGTTTTAACGAAGAAATGATTTTAATGTTTCTTTAAAATTTAACACACCCACCAAGTCCCACATCCAACGATCGAAGAATACCCATGGTTCGAAGTATGGCTTTTAGATTCTGAGTGGAGTGAAAAAGCTATTGTTTTTACAATGATGTTTGTTTTTTATTTTTGTTTTCTGTCAACACTTTTTCGTGTGGTAGATACTTGTCCAAAAGTCTCGACTATTTAAATGCCAATTTGTTCAAGATGATACTTTTAAAAGGTCATTTTTCGAAATTCTTAATAGTTTTCCCAAAATTATTCCTTATGTAACGATACCAATAAATAATTTAAAACGGCCCTCGTCAGGGCCACATAAATAGCTGTGGACACATTCATCCAGAGTAAGTAGCCATGGACATAAACATCTGACAAATAGGGCGATTAGCTAAAAAATCACTTCTAGACACAAATATAAGTAGCCATGGACATTCGTCCAAAGAGTACAAGTTGAAATGAATATTCGTCTACACAATAGCCGTTTGATGTAAATCCAACGGAGCTAATAGGCGAAAGCCAGATGTAGTTAGGATTCGTTTCAGTTGAAATGAAAGCAAATCGAATAAAGTTACAAATAGACGCGAGCATATTAGTCCAAGTGTAAGTAGCCATGTAGACACAAACACTTTCCGACCCGAATGCAAGTAGCCATGGACATTCGTCCGACAAGTAGCAAATAACCTAACACACTATAAGGTACCACAGTCAATATTAAAAAGATGAATATTAGGTTCCCAATCGAAATACGGAATTTTCCAATAATAAAATATTTTTTAAATAAAATAATTTTATATGATATAATAATATCTAATATATAAAATTCTCGTGTCACAATGTTTGTCTTCGTACTCCTCCGAAACGGCTTTACCGATTTTAACCAAATTTTGCATGCATATTCAGTAGGTCTGAGAATCGGCTAACATCTATTTT
>JAIPRM010001349.1:0-38929 GCA_025469315.1 Stegophylla sp. TES_Ste_2020
TTTTCTATCTATGTTTAAATTTTCATAAAATTCGGATCAAAAAATGATGGTTTCCTAGTCGTTTTTGTCAAATTTTGGGTAGTTTTTTCCAAAAAAAAAAAATTGAAGAATTTTATTAAGTTTATTAGTTTCGGAGTTATAACGAGATTAATAATGTATTTTAGGAAAATCTCGTTTCCAGCATATTTTGATGATTTTACTCGATTTTTCGAACGGTTTTCCTCGTTTTTGCCAAAAGTATTAAGAAATTTGAAAAATGACCTCCTAAAAGTACCAACAAAATGTAATTTTCTATATAATAAAGTTGGTGTTTGAAACTTTTTGACAAGTATTTTCGTAAAAAAACTTGTACACATGAAAAAAAAGAAGCAGGTAAACATCATTGTAATAACTAATAACACTTAGCTTCTTCGTTCCACTCAGAAATTAAAACGGATTTGTACAATGTTTAATCGTGTTCAAATAATACAAATTAATAAGTTTTGATAATATATTTCAATAATTATATCGTCATTATGATAAAGAAAATCTGTTTAGTAGAGTGGATAATGAATTGCATAATATTATTTCATATATAATTTTAGTTCTATACTTATTTGATTAAGAAACGTATTAGTCATTATTATACTATAATTATTATTACACTAATTAGTGTCATAATGCTGTACTGTTATTATCGTTAAACATTATTTCAGTTTTCTCTAAACAAATTAAAAAACTGCTCGTGAAATGATTTAAACGTATTACTTATACATTGGAAAATAAGTGTATGATTTAAGGAAACAATACATAGATTTACTCTATAATAATTGTACGCCAATTTTATTAGATAGTTATACAGCTTATAGATAATCTGTATTAAAACCGCAGTTCAAATTTGTTATTCTTAAAATGACGCAGTATTGTAATATCGAAAACACATTTATATAATAAACATATATATATATATATTAAAATATTGGAATATAAAATGTTATGATTTATTAACATACAAGGTGTCCCATGCGGATTTACCCACTAAGATTCTCCTAAGATTTCAGAAGACAATCAAATTTTGTTTTTTTACGAGACTAGAAGTGGACTTCACTAGGACACAAAAAATTTATGTATGAAATACCTGTATTCTTTACCTCAGCAGTTCATTACAAAATTTGATTATCTTCTTTATCCCAAGGGGTTAATGAAAAAAAAGGTAAGTCCTTGTGAAACATTCTGTATAGGTACCTATTATATTATTAATAACTATTATGACAAATTATATTTCAAGTATCAATTTTCTCGAATTAATCAATTTTGATATTTAAAAAACATAATACCCAATTATTTTGTACGTGGAAAAATTATTATTATGCAAATTAGAAGTAGCCGAGACCTATATAGTAGAAATATTACCGGTTTGTATATTAGCTTACACGTGAAATGACGTCAGAGAAAACACGTCTCATAATAATTATTATAAGCTTAAATCGTTTAATCGGATCTGAACTGTAAGAATTTTTATAAAGCTCTTTTTAATTGGTGAAGACATTTAATGATCATTGTTTATTAATTAAGAAAACAAATCTTAAGTCAACAACAAAACATATATTTGAATCAATTGAAATCTTTAAATTTTTTTATATACTGGGATAATAATTTGTGTATAAATGTAAATGTCGTATATATTATTGATCTATGAGAACATTGTTGACTAGACCAAGTTAATTTAATCGTTAAAACGTTCTATCTAAAGCCATGTATTTTAAGTATTGTAACCTCACTTAAAAACATCGATTCAAAAAATATTTAACATTTCTGTTTTCTAGAAAAATAGGTAAGGTATTCATGATTACATACATCTACATCACATAAATTTTTTATGTATGTATTTATATAAGTGTAATAAATGGTGATAATAGCGTATTGTATCTTTTCTATAAAATCGTGTAAATATTTTATTGATACGCTTTTTAGATTCTGAGTGAAGTGAAGAATGTATTGGTTTTAATAAACTGTGTGATTTTTTTTTCTTATGTATAGAGATCTTTTTCGAGTAGAAATAGGTAAATGATCAAAAAGATTCATCCAGTAACTTTTGAAATCAAAAATTGCATCTGATTAGTACTTTCAGGAGGTAATTTTTCTTAATATTATTTCGAAAATAAGCGAAAAAAATGGTACAAAATGTCATAACTTGAATTTTCAAAAAACTGATAGTAGTTTATTAACATAACTTCAAAAATAATGAAGCTAGAAACTTGAAACTTTCACCAACTGCTAAAAAATAATAGTCACACGTATACAACATAAAAATATTAAAAACATTTGACTCATTTTGAGTTAAGTGTAAAACTTTGAAAATATTGAACATTTATCATTTTTGTAAGTTTTTATTTTATAAAAATTAAATTTCTTCATACTTAGATTTGGAAATTTACAAATATTGCTAACGGTACTGCAAAAATATCGTAAAGTGTAAATCAACTTTTTTTCATTACAGCCGTTTAAAGTTTGAAATTTGTATATAAAGCACAATTTTTAAGTAAAATAATGGATTTTTTCAATCAAAACCACATAAAACAATTTATTCTTAATCCGGTAAAAATTTTTTTCATACTCCTCGAGTGATTTTCTACACGAGATATAGTATTCATGAAAATTTGCTAAATCAATAATTTTTTACACGCATTTAGAGTTACAATTACGGCTTGAATAACGGTTAATCCATATAATAACAGATTTCTTTCCCTTATTATTACGTAACATATTATATAAAATTGATGATTTACATGAATAATGAAATAAACATGGATTATTCTGTTATTAAATATTGATTATTGTAAAGCGTACTGAATATAATATAGATAATTACGATTGTATATTAATTAATACTAATGTACATTAATTAACGCTCCACTCAGAATCGTTTTATTGAAGAAATGATTTATCGTTTTTACAGAATCCAATGAAACCCCAAAGAATAACTCTACCCGTGAAGCGAAGAATACCAATAGTATGAGGTGTAATCGGGTTTTTTAGGATTTTATGTAAATCACATGAATTGAATGAGAAATTATTTTCAGAGATTATGCACTTAAGTGGTGACTGCCATAACAAGTCAAATGCATATACCATAGTATACGAGATATATTATGACATCATCTACAATCATTTTCAATGTTCAATCTTACCGTTTTTTATGTACACTTATACAAGTAATACATTTCAATAGGTAATAGGCACTAGGAATCAATGAAAAAAATACATTGAACACAAAACGTGACGGATGGCACGTCTCCGCACAGGGTGCAATAGAGATAATTACACTCCATAATAATAATATTAATATATGTATAATAATTAAATGTTGACTTATTAGTAATATTGTTTATTTATAAGACATTAATAATATAATTAGTATTTGATGAAAGTTATATTGTATAGGAAAAAGAAGAAAACAATCAATGTCAAATACAGCGAATACATACCTACTCATTAATGAATCTAGAAAAAATATAAAGGTAAATTTTGTTTTGTGAACGATTTTCATTAATTTTATCCTATCAAAAAAAAAAAAAAAAATTAAATAGAAAGTCTGTAAAATAAATTGATTTTGAATTATTAATAAATATTTATATAAATGTTGAAATTATATTTGTAATGTAATACAAAATTTATACGTATTTAATGTATTTCGACTTACATTATTTATTTTAATTAAAAACTCTAATGCCAAATTTATTTAAAATTTAAGCTACATATACAAATTGTACATGTAAAATGCACAGATACATATTCTACGGTTTTGAAAATATTTGAAGTGTTTAATTTGACAAATTATATATTTTTTAAAGTCTACAAATACATAATATGGTATTGTAATAATATATATATATATTATATACATAATGTATTAATATTACAGCTGTGTTCCGCGATGATACACGCATGGCAATATCTTTTGAGATAGATTATGTAGATAATCAAATTCTGTTTTTATTATAAGACTCTTAGGGACACCAAATTTTCAAACCATCAAACCATTTTAAATCAATTATTTTATATTTTAATTGAAATGATGATTTTGTAAAAAAATTAATTTTGAAAAATATATTTTATAGTGTTTTTTTCTGGTAACGTTGAAGTTTCAACATTTTATATCTCTTAATATTTTTTATTAGTTTCCGGAAAAACTGTAAATTGTATTAAATTTAATACTATAGTTTATTATTTTATGTTTTGATATTATCTCGTCTCGTATTCTGATAAGATTTATTCATTTATTTCTTAGGACTCAATCTTTGTTGCTCTAAATAAATTCATGAATTGAACATCTTCAAATTTATTTAATAATAATAAAATTCAATTAACAAAATGTTAAGTATAGTTAAATTATGAATTATTTGTATTTTTTTGTCTCTATCAGTATTACACAACACAGAATTTGATTATCTTTATCATCTTAGGAAATATTATGTAATGAACAAATCCTCGTGAGACACTTTGTATATATATACTTATATTATATATTATATATTACACATCGTATTTGTAGACTTAAAAAATATATATTAACGTATTAGATAAAACACTACAGATGTATACATACTATTTATATTTGATAAAACTTCTCTGTCTTCTATTGAATTATAAATTTCCTGTGTTCTAACCTTTCCACCTTTCCTGATGTCCTTACAGATACCAATTATTTAACCTTACCTCATATACAGAAGAACTCGTTTTCTTAATAATTGTCACCATCAGTTTTTTATATCTCAATGTATATTTCAAAAGACATTAAAAATAAAGTCATGGTATAGACTTTAGTTCTCAACAAATTTTGGTTTAATAATTTTCAATATTTTAGTGGTACCAATGTATCTAGTAGTTTACAAGTATGTGTGTTTATAATATATATGTATATATATATATTATATGTATAATGTATATATATATATATATTATATGTACATATTACATATTATAGTTGTGCATATTGAAGATGAAACATTTATTGTTTTAAAATAATTATTGACTTAACATAATTTGTGCCATATATGACACTTATGCATTAAATCTAGGTACGTATTTTTTTTTAACTTCACAATGAAACATAATAGTAGATGTACACAATCTTGTGAAATACTCTAGGGAAGTAAATTCAGTTCAGCATCAGATGACGATGACTTATATATGTACCGCCGAAAAATAGGATTTTGGCACAAACATAGGTTGGGAGCGCGTTGTGCAATAAATGGAACGCAAAACATTTTAGGCTTTTTTGAAGTGAATAAAGGTAAAAAAAAATTTTTAACATTTTTCCATTAAAAAATGACCCCAAATCTAAGAGAGCATTTATTCCAAACTAAAATAAAAATTTATGCAGAAAAGGATTAATATTTAAGATCGATAGAATGAATAGATTCTACAGTTTACGAAATCAGTACTTAGTTATAGTAGATACTGTAAATAATGTATTTGAATTTTATACTATTATAGTGCATTCAATATTTTAGATAATAGCGTAGGTATTTAATTTCATAATTCTGTTCAAAAATGGCATTAATATGGAACAAAAATATCTGTTTCACGTATTCATTCCCTATCGAACATACACGGAAATTGATACACACAGAGTATACAATTTCTAAAATTATATAATTATATAAATACCAATAGATATTTATCATATTATGATCTCTACATACCAAATGGCCACCACGTCATTCTGTATGCTGTATAAATTATAGAAAATTTAAGTTATACGCTGTTTTTGCTTTATCGTAAGACGCAAAAAATTTTACTAATACATTTTTATTATTATGAATATAAGAATGTATATTTGGAGAAATATAATTTTTATTTAATAAATTACAAATTATAGAAAATATTTCCAGAAGAAACATATTGTATTTTTTTTTTATATTAAAATATTTGAATATGTATGTAATAATTTTTTACATTTTTTATATATTTTTTAATTCTTAATTCTTAATCTGACGTATATGATTCATGTTCATTTGTTTTATTTTTTATATAACCCCTGTTTTATTGCAGTTGATTATTTGATTGTATTAGTTTATAACTAGTTATCTGTATTAGTATACTTAATATTAAAATTTAAAATCAATATGGCATAATATCTACTTTATCATCGTGATATTATTTTTAAACGTGTTCTTTGTGTAAGTACAATAATATTTCGTCCTAGTTCCGAACAATCCTAAAATTAAGTAATTAGGTGCGAGTAAAATATTTTAGTAGTAACGTTATTATTTACGGATGTAATGGTACACATACTGCGAGCATTCATAAAATTGTACAACCTCGTCTATCGCAAACTACATGCTCAAAGTGTATTTGAAAAATATTCAGGAAATTCGATAACAAGATCAAAAGTACACACGTTGATTCTTCCGCACGTTTCTACCGACTAACCGTTTCGTCGGTAATACATTTGGCGAAAATCGAAAAAAAAAAACACAACTTACAAAACATTATGTAAATATCCAAAAAAAATTAATTTATATTTAAATTTATGATCTTGTTGTGTATAATTAATGCCTATAATAATAATTTACACTTATAGATGACTATAACAAATCAAGAACGAACTAATGAACACTATGGAGGATAGAACAACTATTTTTCAAAACTTGTCGATAGAAATCTGCCTACAATTTTGTGTGCATGCTCAATTTTTAATTATATAAAAAGGTAAAATTTAACTATTTAATACATTACATATTTTGGATTTTTTTCTACGATTTGAATTCATAAGCAGCGGTCGACAAGTAATTTCTATTGGATTCCGGAAGATTAAAATAATGAATAAAGAGGTTCAGAGTAAAATATCATAACAATGCATTATTTTTGTATCCAAAACTAAATATAGGTATATACGTAAAAATTAACTAATTATTACAAAAATTTACTAAAATAATTACAATATTAAATAGAATTTACATAGTAATTACAAATTTTATTTTCCTTGTGTTTTGAATTTGGGATAAATAGATAACAGATTGTCGCACAATTTGTCTTTATTTTATTTTGTTAGATATAATGCTTATTTTTTGAAAAATGTATTTTTGAAAATTAAACCCCCCCACAAACACATATCGTGTTTACAAATAACGTAGCAAATTTTTGATATAACTAATATATTTCCGTAACTGCAAACACTGTTTTATGAAATAAAAATGCCTACCCGACAGTATATTTACTATAAAATAAAAAAAAATGCATATTACAATTATTATTAACAGTAAAATATTATGTTCATGGCCCCCAGCTTCTGCGCTCTGCCGTCCGGATGCGGACCGTGGTCCGCCAGTTGCCTACCGTTGCTCTTTAGCATCGCGGGATTCAGACGGTAGTGTTAATTTATTTATAATATTGTATCGCGTATACTTTAATTCGTATTATTATAATATATATATATATATATATATACGTATAAAGAGACCTAGACCCAAAACGTAGTAGTTTGACGTACCTGTTTCTCAACACGATAATGTATGATTATAATAATTAAAATAAAGATTAGACCTAAAATTCGAGCGGCGCGCGCGCACGTAGTTAGTTACTATAATAATAATAATAATAATATACGCATATGATTTAAATAAATAATTAGCTATTAAATTCGACGAATGAAAGTTGTTCTGGAATTTCTATAATGATTCATCGGACGTTGAATAATAATAATAATAATAATAATATTGTAATAATTGGAGTAATTATTTGCAGGAGCGTACGAACGGCGGCGGCGGCGGCGGCGGTGGTGTGACTCTGGTGGCAGCAACGGCCACGGCGGCGGCGGCTGTGGCAAACGGAGGTGGTGGTGGTAGGCAGTGGCGATGGTGGTGGTGGTGGTGGTGGCGATGGAGGTGGTGGCGGCCGCGGTATACACCTCGTGTGGATTCGGACGGCGCGGCGGCCGGCGGCCAGCGGGTCTCTCCATTCAACGCGGCCCCCCCACTGAGACGACCCTATATAAAGCCCATTTGCCCGCCTCAATTCGAAACAGTCCGCTCTCGCCGAACCCGACGGTACACACGTCTCTCTGCTCTCTCTCTCTCTCTCGAGACACGTCGACGCCGCGCACTGTCTTCTTGACTCGTGGACGACACATTTTCTCTCTCTCTCTCTCTCACTCTGCAGTAGTCTCTTTTTGTACGCCATTTGCGCGTTACAATATCACGCGTAATATTTTTTTTTTATACGGAACGCGATATTTCTTCATAGCTCCCAAACACCGTTTTGATTTTTCTCTACACGGATTTAGTAGAATAAATTTCGATATTTCCACAAACAGTCGCACGTCGTCTCTGTACACGTTGTCGCGTAATGACTGTGGAATCGTTCGAGACAATAATGCGCAGAAACAACACGACACTTTTGGCCGCGCATCGCTCAGCGTCCAAGGGCTGCAAGGACGTGGCGGCTAACGGCGGCGGAAAAGCTCCGAGGAAAAACAACACCGCGATGATCGCCGCCGCTCTGTCTTTGGTGCTGTGCTTCTGCTTGCTGTCCACCGCGGGCGCGGCTTCCGTCCACAAGAGGGTAAGCGCACGCGTTTTCGTTATTTTTCCCGCCCCCCCCCCCGGGGGGAGGGGAGGGAAAAAATAATTTCCGTCTCTACCAGTTTAATAAAACATTAATTTTTTTTTTTTTTGCTTTTTCTGTTATTCCAGAGGGCCATCGCTCCGGTCACTGAGCCCATAACCGGCCCGATCAAGACTTGCCACCAGAGCACCCCTTGCGGATGGGCCATCTACATACCGTTCTCGCGCCGCATCGATTACTTCATGAAAAACACGTGAGTATTCCGATAATTATTGATTTTTTTTTTGATTTTTTCGAAAACGAAAAAACCATCATTTATATTTAAACACGACCTTTTTGTGCGCACAGATGCGAGTGCAACCAGAACTTGGCGTGCTTGAAAACCGATGACGATCTCTCGGTGAACGCGTACGTGTACCGCTGCAAGCCCAGACCGCCGTCCACCACCACCGACAACGTGCCGACAACTATTTGAGATCCGTGCGGGGAAGACGCTGCTGCAGCCTGTTGACGATGACACCGGAAACGCATCGTCGTCGGCACACTGGAAAAGTTAATTCGCGCACATATTCCTGAAACCAAATTTATCAATGTTCCATAATATATATTTTTATTTATTAATTTTTTTTTTTTTTTTCTACTAGTTTTTAAGGAAAAGGAATTTCACGCTTGGCTTTTCGTAATACATTATCATTATTATTACTTATTATATTCGTGAAAAATTCAGTTATGAATATTACAGTTTGACTACTGCAAAGGTATCACACGTTGACCTATGATTGTATTCATGACAATTGTATTTTTTCTATTTTCTATTAAAATTTATTCGTATATTAATTTTTATCAAAACTTAATTTTTTTTTTTTTTTTGTACAAATTTAAGGGCATTAGGGAACATTGTTTAACACTTAATGGGGTTTAATCCTTAGACTTTAATTCACAGTATTTTTTTTTATTCTTGAAATTTTGTTCAAATTAAACTTTAGGTTAATTTCGTGTTTAAGTTAAATTATTTTATATAAAACTATTTTATTTTTATTTATTTTATTTTTTTGTAAGCCAAGTTTACTTAACTATATAGTGTTAAATACTACTAACAATATTTTAATTTTACTACATATTTTATACGATCGTCAATTATAGCGTCGATCAAATTAATATTTTTATTTATTATTTTTTCATTCAACTATTAGACGTAAATCACAACAAACATACTACTGTTGTTTATTAATAATAATAATAATAATAATTATTGTATCAGTTTTTTTTTTTAAATTATTTGATTACTTTAATAAAGAAGAAAAGATAAGAATTCATTTGCGTTTAAAAATTGTTATCCATTCTATTCAGATTCCTTCCTTGTTTTATCACTGTAATTGTTTATATCTAAACAGATAACTCGGCACATCGAATGAATGCGAATGCGTAATATATTTTATCAATGTTTTACATACGGTGTATATTATTATTATACTTAATGTGTGGCATTACATGTAGTAATACACAATATTACTTCACGGAGGCCAAAACGCCTAGATAATGAGGTGAATAGGCAGCGCAATATGCTTATATCAATAATTTATTGTTCAATTATTTATGGTAACAACAAATATGGACATTGTTATTGTGATGTTTGTTTTTTTTTTTTTTTTTTTAATTCGACAACAGTCATTAGAAACTTAATAGTTTATCAGGACTGAAATTAGACAAAACGCATTATAATTATTCGTATGGTTCGTCTATCATTTGTCTTCTTAAGTATGAATAAAAATTACCCAAGGTTTGATTTTTTGGTTTTTTATTAATAATCGACCAAACGTGTGAATAGTGATGACGCTATTATTATTGCTAAACGATAATTGTGTAAAATATTATTTTCATTGAAATAGGTAAACATTTCTATAAAATAAAATAGTTCGTTATAATTATTATTATGTAGATATGTACCCCCCAAACGAATTTTATTATTTAATGGTAACCGCTAATTAATAACACTGAATACAGGTTTACAAAAATTTTGCTGTTTTACATTTAATAACTGATTTTGATGTGTTTGTGATTTCATAAATGTTATTAATTTTGATCTATGACAAAAACTTTCAAAGCATGGGCGGATATAGACGCCATGAACGGGAGGGGCAATTTTAAATAAAAATAAAAAAAAAAAGGTGATATAAAATAAATTTTGGGTGTAATTCTCATTTAGAGCCAAACTACAACAACTGTAAAAAAAAAAATGAAAACTAATTATCGACTGTTAAGATACAAAAACAAGTATAAAGAAAAACAAATTGTTATACATTTTTGTTATTTTTTACAAGTCAGAAAACCTATTTTGTGAACGGGGGGAGGGCAATTGCCTCTATTTCCCTCCCCTTGTATTCGCCACTGTTCCAAAGTTATCCGCACATTACTATGTTATATTGGTAAGCACATAATATTATGTCCAAATACAATTTAATCGTTATTAATTATTGTTACCTAATTAAATACGTGTATAGCAAATAATAACAAATCTGCAATCTATTATTATTTATATGTAATTAAATTAGTAATTATAATTAATTATGATTACCTACATAGGCGTGTACGACTTAATGTCGGATGCAGAGAAATTTCTAATATATATATATATATTTTAGTAAACGAAGTAAACGTGTAACCCTTTCGGGCTTCGGGAAATAAATATGGTGTACGGTCAAAAAACACATTAAGAAATTTCGTTGAAAGATGCCCCAGGGAATTGGCAAGGATGTAAATGAGTATTGGGTGGAAAAAGTATCGACATTGTCACCACAAGAATTAAATGCGTATGTTAGTGTTAAATTTGATCGGAAATTCACTCGCATAACAGGCAAACTTCAATATGGTAACCTTAGACTCCATATTGTGTTATATCTATTCTTTAAGCGAAACTAAGTTGGAAATGCTCACTACTGCTACTAAAATAAACTGCAGTTCGTTTATATTTTATGCTTCACTGTTATATGGAGGAGCTACATAGAAGACGCATATTAATAAATTAAAAGTATAATTCAATCTAAAATCTTAAGAATTATATCAAAAACTGTTTTATCAGAAACATGACACTTCACAACAACTTCCAAATTCCCACTATCAGAAATTACATAAAAAAACATTATCGAACGCGCTTCAACTGCAATATTAATCAAATAAAAAGAAGCACAACATAAATCATCTATCTGAAACTCTCTAATATCAGATTAAATGAAGACGCCCGCAGCACAATATTGGAACTAATCATCTAACACTAGTACACCTCAACAATAATTATTGTACTTTCATACCTATTAGTTATTGTTTTCTCTTTCTTTTCCTTCGGTATTTAATTATGATTAGGTATTTTAGTACTTAGTTTATTTCGTAAATAACAAATGTAACTGTTTTAAATCGATGTTATAAGATCTATTTTTGAACTGTCGTTCAGATTGGATTAAAAAATGTGTCAATAAAATTTTTAAATAATAGCGATAACAAAATATATATAATAATTAATAGCGTAATAATAACTTCAATATTAAAGTATTGTATAATAATTTATCTTTTTATTATAATGCGCATGGTATACAATATTATAAGACAAATAATCTTTTTATATTATATAAGTAAAATGTTTATCAACCAATCATAAATTGCTGTTAATTGATACTTTTTAAAATTACTTTATTTTGCACTATTCACTAATTGTTATTTACTCGTGCCATATTAAGGTAAATAAAATAACTGTTTACGAGCCCAAATAATCTTTAAACGCGGAGAAAGCGCCATTCGTTGCGCCCGTGCGCTAAGATTATCTTGTATAACAAGAATAATGTTTTTCATACAATTTTTAATTTAAACTGCGTAAAGATATGTAAATTTTCATTGTCTACTATTAAATAAATGATTAATAAACAATACGGAGTTTAGATATAATAGACCATTATTTAGGCTAATAAAAAATTTTTTTAAAAAAAAAATGTGTTTTATTTGATAAAGACTATCGTAAAACTAGTATTGAAATTCTATTAATTTAATAAAATTTAATCTTACTTATAATCCAGCTCTGCATAATGATACAATGAAACAAAAAATGACTAAATTTATGTATAAATATTTCAAACAGCTCTAAAAGATTATTTTAGATAAAAAATGGATATTCTTTGTGCACTCGTCGCAATGGAGTACATGCTGTTCTCCATGGACGCGATGGATGCTACTAAAAATACAAGTAGGATAAATAGAACTTGGAATGGACAAAAAAAAAAAAAAAATCCACTCGGATTTTCGCTTTTTGCACGTTTTTCTATTCATATTTAGTAGATGGCATACGAATACCATTTAGAAACTTCAAACATTCTGAATAATAGTTACACTAGGAATGAGACTATGGCTCTCGAAGTCTAATACTTCAATGCAGTTTTTATACATTGCCTAATACTTATTAAATATTGGAAATTGAGTTCAGATGTGAGATCATGATAGTTTAGTAATCAACTATAGGCATATTCGAAATAAATAGAACAGAAAAATCGAGAAAACCTACAGATTTATAATAACACGTCTATTTTTAACCAAACATAATTTGATTACTTTGTTGGAATTTCAAGTAAAATAACCATAAAAATGACAATTTTCAACGATTATTATTTAAATATCTACTGTTGCACTCTACTGTGATTAGGAATTTGATAAAAATGTTTACTGATTTTGACTACAGAAAATACAGTATTTTCAGAATGTCAACAATTTGTTGTTATTTAGCTTCTAAGACCTAAATATTTAAGAAAAGATTAAAATATATCGTTCCAAGTACAATTTAAAAAATCTCTGATATTGTTTGTCAACAAATTTTTTACAGACGTTAAAAATTTGATAATTTTATTTTTATAACAAATTACATAATAAATTATATAAACATTAGGTACATTTATTTCGTTTAGGTAATTGTGTTATTTTAGGTTTTAAAACATTAAATTAAAATATAGGCTAGTCAATTTAATTTAATTAAATATCTTGAACACTTGGACAGATTTTATTGAATTAACGTTATAAACAATGTTATCAATAAAATAGATAGTACAAAGATAATTTTTGGTTCGAAGGCTTGCCATTTTTAACACAAAAATTAATTCAACTATAATCATCAATTTATTTATTTATACATTTTGTAGTCTGAGTGGAGCACACACAATGTATTGGTTTTGCAAAGTTGCTTTTTTTTTTAGATTCTGAGTGGAGCGAAGAAGCTTATGATTTTACAATGATGTTTATTTGTTTTTTACTTCTGTGAACACTTTGGTATAGAAATACTTGTCCGAAACTTTCGACATGTTTCTTTATGGATCCAAAATTACACTCAAATGATACTTTAAAAAATAATTTTTCAAAAACCAAGAAAATATGTCGAAAAATTAACAAAAATGGTAAAATATGCTATCATTGGAATTTTCATAAAATTGATTTTAATATTACTTCAAAAATATGCACAGCTAGAAACTTGAAATTTATACCAACTACTAAAATTGGTGGGTGTATTAAATTTTAAAGAAACGATAAATCATTTCTTCAATAAAACGATTCTGAGCGAAAGCTTCAAATACTATATAATAATATAATAATTGGTGATTAGGAATTATTTTACAAAATGTCATTTAATAATATTTTGGGTATTCCATATTTTTTAAACTTTGTTTGCGTGCGTGCTTACCTGCGTGTGTTTGTGTGCGCGCACGAGTGTTTGAGGTAATAAATGTCTTAATAAAAATGAAAAATGCAATACAAATCTATTCTTATAAATTAATAAATGATCAACCCCTCAATAATTAGTGTAATTGGCATTTTGGTCTTTTTATGGGACAATGATGTTAATTTTTTTTTTCTTTTTTCACTTACTGGAAACCCTTTTACATATCAAAATACTTGAAAGTTTCGATCAATAACTCTATAGATCCGGAATAACACCCTAATGGTACTATAAACAGGTAATTTTTCAAATTTCTCAATACTTTTTCCAAATAATTGGAATATCTGTCGATTAAGTAGAGCATTTTGAAAATTTCGGAAATTACTTGTTTTTTGTTACTTTTTATGTAATACAATTTTTGATTCTTGATATTGATACTTAAAAATTTAATATGATCTCACTGACGTATATGTCTAATTGATCTGAAAAAATTTCGATAAATCGTAAGTCAACTATTTTCTGTATAACCATTTGAAGTTAGAATTTTGACGAAATTAGTTACTTTTACCTAAAATTACACACTTTAACATAAATAAAAGAAAATTGGTTCACCTGATTTTTTTGAAACATGGTACCTAGGTAGGAAATTTCATTTCGAATACTTTGGTGTAATAAAATTTCTTATGGACAAAAAATTAAACATTTTACAAGGGTTTGTTTAATAAAAATGTAAAGTAAAATAAAGTATAGACAAGAAAGCTGGACATACTTTACACCACGGATATTCTTCGCTCTTCGGATCAGCCTTGGTGGACGTATAGAATTTCAAAGAAACGATAAATCATTTCTTCAATAAGACGATTCTGAACAAAGGAAGTTAATAATATAAAGAAAAGCAATAATCGTCATTTTTAACACACCTACCAAGGGTATCTGACCTGAAAAGCGAAGAATATCTGTGGTGCGAAGTATGGACGGCTTTCTCGTCTATACTTTACATTACTTAGCTATACTTTACTTTACTTTACTTTACTTTTTTTATCCAATAAATAAAGAAAAGAAAAAAAAAATTTAATGAGAAAAAAAGTGTTAGAAAAATATGCAAATTTTTTTCGACATTTTCAAAATTTTCTTGCGTCAAAATGTTTCTTATATTATTGTCTATCTATGTTCAAATTTTCATAAAGTTTGAATCAAAAAACGATGGATTCTGAATCTTTTTTGTCAAATTATGGGTAGTTTTTCAAAAATAATATTGAAGAATTCAAAAATTCAAAAAATTACCTCTTTAAAGTACCAACCAGAAGCAAAGCCGATTTCAAAAGTTGCTGATTAAAACTTTTGGACAAATAGATTAAAACGAAAGAATGTTCACAGAAAAAAAATATATATATCATTTGTAAAAACACTAGCTTCTTCACTTCGTTCAGAATCTGAAATCGATGAAAGTACAAACAAATATTATGAAAAACATTTCTAGTTTATTCACACAAGAAGATCAATAATGTTTTATCGCCATCTTATGTATTTTTCGACGCTAAATACGAAGGTGTAAATTAAAATTCACAAGTTTTCTAATTATTTTATTTTGGAAATTCAATATTTTTGGTTATTAAACACCTGCTATTTCAACAGTTCTCAACGCTGTTATTGTGGCGTGATGGTTTAGGTGTTAATATTAAAAATATTAAAAATGCTACGGTACCGGTTTCGGTTCTTACTCTGTAAACTAAATTTTTGCACTTTTTCAGCTGTGACTGACTAGAGGTGACACGATAAACATTAGTAGTTAGTGCTAATTGTTAATCATGTTAAAGTGCGTAAATGTTGATTAACCATAATTAAAGTTTTTTTTTTTTTTTTATTTTATTATGATTTTTATATTTTATTGTAATTTGAAATTATTTATGGAGTATTCATTAGGTGTATGTGAATATATGAAAATCTATTTTCGTTTTCAGTAAATGTTGTATGTAACATGATAATTTTTAGTTCAACGTTTAAGTTTGATTCTCGAAAACTGAGAATTAATATTGTGTATTAGTTGAAGTTTTTCCGATAATCGTTTTATTGAAGAAATGATTTAAAATTGAACACACCCGTCAAAAGTATCCAACCCGAGGTGCGAAGTACACACTTTTTTTTTATTTTGAATGTTCAACTAATCCAATTCTTCACACTTGTTCGGGTACTCGGGTATCGTAATAAAAACCCGTCCGGGCACCCAGAATGGAATTGTCGAAAACTAATTTTTTCTCGCCCGGATCGGACCCGGTCCGGACAAATGTGAATGGACATCAGTGCTTGAATTGGAAAAAAATTATAAGAAGGACGCATAAGTCTAAAAAAAATTAGCGTCACCTAAAATTTTAATTTCTCATATACTTGTGAGTGATTTTTTAAAAATTAGTAGGGGTACGCTAAAAATATTTAAAAAACAGAAGGGGTACTCCGTCCCCCCACGTCCTTCCCAAGTCAAGCACTGAAGTATCACATCGAATAAAATTCACTAAATTTTTCAAAAGTCCAGTAATAGTCCAATAATATTAATTAGTAACAAAGTAATCCATTTTTATTTATAGTATATAGTATTTATTGTAATTTTTCCGGTTTTTTTTTTTTACAATCAACACTTTGTAAAATTTTTAATTATTCGTCCGTGAAATATTTTCTTACACCAAAATATTCTCAATGTAATTCTTCATCTATGTACCAAGTTTCATAAAGATCGGTTGAACCAATTATTTTTTATATGCGTCTAAGTGTGTAATTTTATGTAAAACTAATGAATTTTGTAAAAATACTAACTTACAACGGTTATAAAAAAAAAGTTGATTTACGATTTTCGAGATTTTTTTAGGACCATTGGTTATTCACAAAAGTATGTTTGTATTAAATTTTCAGCTCTTAATATCCAAACATTAAAATTTTATGAATTAAAAACTAGAAAAAAAAAAAACGAGAAATTTCCGAAATATTCAAAACGCTATAATTACCTCAAAATTGGTCAAATGCTTTTGAAATTTCTATTAGGTATGCACGTGACTATTTTTAGTAGTCTGTAAACGTTTCAAGTCTCTATCTCTATTATTTTGGAAGTTATTACTAAATATCTAAAATTGATTTCATGGTAATAAATTATTCCGGTGTTTTCATAATATTTATCAAATCTTTTTCCGATTTTTCTTCAATCAAAACCTCACGAAACTTTCAAACACGGGACGCAATTCGTGTAGTAGTTTTAAAAACACAGGAAGCACTTCGTGTAGTGTTCATCAGATCAACAATATTTGCGATGCAATTCGAGTGCAGCTGCATTTACAAAAAGGTTGTTTGACACGAATAAAAATAAATATTTCTGTCTTCTGTGCTCTTTTTACGATAGAATAGCCTTTTTTGAAAGAAATTTCCTAATATTATTTTAATTAAACTCATTGCCTGTGAATCATAAAACTGTTTAGGCATTAAATTCAATAACAAATCAGTTAATCTACAGAATATCGAGTATAATTATTGTTTTAAAGGAGTACCATTTTAGATTCTAAACGAAGTAAAGAAGCTAATGTTTTTACAATGATGTCTTTTTTTTTTTTTCTGTGAACACTTTTTCGTATGAATTTACTTGTCCAAAAGTCTCAATCAGTAACTTTTTGAAACCCGATTTTCCGAGGTCATTTTTTGAATTTCTCAATACTTCGTTTTTTTATACCCAAAATCTGACAAAAAAGACTATGAAAACCATAATTTCTTGATCCAAACTTTATGAAAATTTTAACATAGATAGACAATAATATAAGAAAGATTTTGGCGCAAGAAAATTTTAAAAATGTGACGTTTTATATGCGCCTAAATTATTATATTATATTATATGCCTAAATATGAGCATCATCAAAGCTCGACAATTAAAATATAAATAAAATAATTCATTTTAGTGGTGAATATTATAATGTTTTTATGTACACTGAATAGTAGGTATGTAACTATTTATTAATAAACGACGGATTAGCAGTTAGCAGACGTGGAGTATATCGATTTAATAGCGTTGAAAAAAACATTAGATACGATAGCCGAAAAACATTACCTACCTTTGTTCCATTTTTTTTTTCAATCCAACCTTTGTAAAATGTTTAATTCTTTGTCCGTAAGAAATTTTACTACACTAAAATATTCGCAATGAAATTCTCTATCTAGGCATCAAGTTTCAAAAAAATCAGTTGTGCCAATTTTCTTTTATGTACGTTATTAGTGTGTAATTTTAGGTAAAACTAACAAATTTCGTCGAAATTCTAACTTCAAACGGTTATAGAGAAAAAAATTGACTAATGATTTTTGATATTTTTTCAGGTCAATTAGACATATATGTCAGTGAGATCATATTAAACTTTCAAGTCTTAATATTAAAAATTAAAAAATTTTATTACATAAAAATTAACAAAAAATGACAAATTTCCGAAATTTTAAAAATGCTGTACTTAACTCAAAATTGATCAAGTCTTTTTGAAATGTTTATTAGATGTTCTCGTGATCATTTTTAGTAGTGGTGAACGTTTCAAGTCCTTAACTCCATTGTTTTAGAAGTTATGATAAAAATGGTTTTTTACAGAAATTCAGGTAATAGCATATTTTGCCGCTTTTTGTAAATTTTTTGACTATTTTCCCTGTTTTAAAAAAAAAGTATTGAGAAATTTGAAAAATGACCTCTTAAAAGTACTATCTGGGTGTGATTTTGGAACTATAAAATTACTGACCAAAACTATTGAACAAGTATTTCTATACAAAAGTGTTTACAGAAAAATAAAAAATGAAAAAAACATCATTGTAATTACATAAGCTTCTTCACTTCGTTTAGAATCTAAAATTTGGTTTTTCTTTTTATCATTTAAATTACTATAAAATCTGTGTTTTCCATAACTTTTTTTCTTCATGTCTCCTTAAGGATATGCTGTGGTGATACAAATTTTTATTTTTCAAATGTCAATCCCTTTTTTTAACTACGGAATTTTATTCAGGTCATTTATCAGTGAATTTTGATGTACTGATCAAAATTCTAACGAGTTATTTTTGAATTATTTGATTAAAATATTAAGATTTAAGAATAATAGTCTTTTGGATACATATTTTAGTTATCAATGTATTACATAATTAATATTAATCTATGATAATACTGCTGACATCTAATTAATTCATAATATTGTAAAATATTACAAACATATTAAGATTTATTATTTTATGAACATTTTGACTAAATATTTCTGATTGAAGCTTAAATGTGTATATTAGATTCATAATATAATATTGATAATATACAAATTGAAAAAAAAATAAATAAATAAAATACATATTCTGGCGTCTTGTAATCTCAATAGTAAGCATCATCTTCGCATACTTCATACGCCAGCCATTCCAGGTTGCTGGTAACCACGCAATAGGCTATGGATTTGGCGAACAAATGGATGTGATTGAGATTTCAAAACATGCAGCCTGGCAGCTGGACCAATGTTTTCATAACAATATTAATTAATTTTTGTGGGATTGTACACTGATATTACACATTATACTGATACACGCGCATTGAACTTAATGTTGAAATAAATTTTATTTTGTGACATACAACATTTATGAAAAACAAAAATTGATTTTTCAAATATTCCCTTACACCTAATGAATATTTGATAAATGATTTTAAATTAAAATGTAAAATGTAAATCAGCATTATTTCGCTATAATGTAATTAATACTTATGTTTATCGTGTCACCTCTGGTCAGCCACGATTGAAAAAAGTGCCAAAAATGTAATTTTCCAGGTAAGGTTTGAAACCGGTCATGTCGCATTGTTGTATCCGGACTGTTTTGACTAGACCACTAGACTATAAGTATCATATAAGTCATATAATCAGTACCATTTACTCCCTGTGACTGTGGTTATTCCACTAGATTCTTGTCAACACGGAATAAAATTATATGTATTTAACACAATACGCGCAAATACTAAATTTTCAAAAATTTTATAATTTGGCGAATAATGATAAGCGCAAATTTTAGTTTGCACCATCGACAGTGTCAAAAAATACGTGAGTTGGTGAAAAAAATTTACAACATTTTGGATTTTCCGTAAATAAGAAACCTGTATACTATTTGTCCATACTTTTTCACATTTTTATCAATCAAACCCTTGTAAAATGTTTAATTATTCGCCCATAACATTTTTTATTGCTCCAAAATATTCGCAATATAATTCTATATCTACCAAATTACATATAGTTCCGTTGAACCAATTTTACATGCGTTAAAGTGTGTAATTTTAGATGAAACGAAGGAATTCCATCAAAATGCTATCTTTAAACGGTTATAGAGAAAGAAGTTGACTAATGATTTTTTAAATCAATTAGACATACATGTGAGTGAGGTCATGTAACAAGATAACCTCAATGAAGTAAGTAGTTCAGTTGTGTCAAGTTCCAGATTAGACTTTTTAATCTTGGAAAAACTTAGAATTAGCACATTTTCTTGGATTTCTGATATTGAATAATTATTTTTAAGTATTTTACAATTTCACCTCATAGATACAACAGTAATTGCACCAATGGAAAACAGATATAAATATATAATTCTCCAGTTAAATACATTTTTGTAATACAATTTTGTTATTAATAGAGTAAGCCGGTTAGGATACTATAGCATTTTGTATAATTTTTGAAAAGTCCAACAAATAACTAAGTGGGATAGAAATCCATTTCACACATTGGAGAATAAAAATAAGCTTGTTTAATTTTGCATATTTTAAAAACATTTTTAAATAAATCCATATTTAACAGTTTTGAAGTTCTTTGGGTCATATTTTTGAGTTTATCTGTATTCATACTGTCATATAATTTGAACACTTTCTATAATAACTGCATATTTTAAAAATTTTAAATTTTAGGGAAATATTTTTGAGTTTATTTGTATTCATATTGTTACATATTTTGAACATTTTTTATAATAATTGCATATTTTAAAGTTTTGAAATTTTCGAGTTATAGTTTTATGTTAAATTATAAATTTTTTCAACATTTTTGAACATATCAACTAATATTATATATTTTTTTGAAAACTTAACAAAGACAATGATAGTTCAATGTAATTTAAATTTATTTGGTATGCCAACTGAAAAGTTGAACTAAATCACGTATTTACACACATATTTAAATTAATGTTTAATTTGGTTTTGTTTCGGGAAACAAACGTCATAAAAGATGGATATTTAATTAATTAATATTTTATTTTAATTAATTTGACAAATTCATTTTCTTATCTATTCTTTCTTTTGCTCCAAATACTAATACTGGGATACCCTGCATATTATATAAAAGTAAATTATCAATTTATTGATAATTATTATTAAATAATTAATAATAAAATAAATATCAGATTAATTGATTAATTGATGAGGTATAGGTAATACATAATAAAACTAACCACTGTGCTTTTTACAGTATACCATAGAATATTTTAAGGTATAATCAATGTGATGAAGTAATAAGGGTCTAAAAACCATTTATAATATAAAGAATATTTGAAATTGATATAGTCAGTATTTCAGATTTTTGTCATCAAGTTCAATTAATTGAACTTGAACAAATAAAAATTGCATTCTTTTAGTAACAAAATAAAATTTGATTTAATGAAATGGCCTGATTAAACTCTATTAGACTTCATGATGAATTTGAATAGGTTTTCAAAATCTTTATTACTATTCTCTACATCAGTGTTTCCCAACCAGGGGGACATGCCTCCTTGGGAGGCGTGAACAAATTGCTTGGGAGGAGCAAGCAGTCATCATAAAGGTAAAATTTTTAATTAGTGTAGAGTAAAATTAAAATATAACTTATTATTATAATTTTATACTAATTTATTTCTACAGTTATTCACATTCATTGAATAATCCTTTATATTATTTACTGTCATTCATATATTATAATTTTTATCATCAATAAAAAAGTTATCATTCCGAATATTGTGTAGTTTATTTGTAAAGTATACAAAATGGGTGATACAATTTTTTTTCATTTATAGAAGAGGGGAGGCGCAAGATTTTTGAAAATCTACAAAAGGGGGCGTAGAATAGAAAAGGTTGGGAACCACTGCTCTACATAATAGTCTTGCACGAAATGGGTAGTTTTTGATATGTTGCGCATATCAAAGACAAATATAGGTGCAATACCCTTAGTGCTCAGGATCATTTTCTGAATAATTACAAAAAAATAACTTCAGATTTAGTTTAATATGTTTGTTACTTCACATTATTTCACAGTATATTTTTTTCTCAAAAATGATATAGAATACTCTTTTTTATTTCCAATGATATACAATACAATTTGAAAACACTTAATTTATAAATCAAAAAAAATTAATCACAAGTGATAAAAATAAATAAATGAATATATAATTTAAAAACTTCCTACCTTTGCTTTGGAATAAAAATTTTGGGATTAAATTTTTAAACAGTTTTTAAAAGATAAAAATTATAAAGTTATTATATAAAAATGCACTATTTAAGTTTAAGCCTATTGTCTAATTTTCAATACAAAAAAGTACAAAAACTTAAATATTATTAAAGATTTAAATATAAATCCCACATACACATTTGTTATTTTTTTGGCCAATTTGTAAATTAAAAGTTATAATATTACAAAATTTGTCACTAGTATAATTTAAAATAATTGATATGTCAAACGTTTAAAACACAAAAATTCAGTAAATATTAATATCTTTGATTACTTTTCTAAAATCCTTTTATTAAATTAAATTAGCATTTAAGTTTTAGGCATGGACTTTATTTTAGGTTTACTTACCAAGCAATAATAATAAATAAAAAGTAAATGTTTTGTATAATTATGTATTGATCATTGATGGTAACAAGTTATCATATAATAGTATTGAAAGTTCTTACTCATACTTTATTTATGTTATTCGAATTGATTTTACGATAGGAATAACAAAGGAGAATCATTAAATACACTTGATGTGTAATTCCTATTAAATGGCTATAAGGACACAAGTGTACAATGTATACAAGTAAAGCAAAAATTATCGAGTTGATAAAAAATCCGAAATTTCATCTACTTGGCTGCTTCTGCAAGTTCACGTTCTACAATGGCTCTGTACTCATTGAAGCCACCTTCAATGCTCTTAACGCTGCCTCCACCGCAAACCCATAGTTCTTTACAAACCATACGGATTAATCGTTCGTCGTGTGAAACTAGTATTAAACCACCCTAAAAATAGTTGATTTTCATTAAATATAAATTTTAATTTAAACTAACAAATTACAGTTTAACATGGCCATTAGAATACTAAAATAAAAAACTGATAACTAAAATCTAGACTTTTAAAACTTGAATAACTTTATTAATGAATTGTGTGTATAACAAAAAGTACACTTTACGTTAAAATATAATTTAGAAATATTAGTAATTAATGAAATATAAGTTTCTAAATAATTTCCAGGTTATTAATAATACTGGTGGAATTTTATATTTAATAGATAACTTAAAAACTTACGGTATATTTTTGTATAGCTTTCCCAAGAGCTTCAATTGTTTCAATATCTAAATGATTGGTTGGTTCATCAAGAACTAGAAAATTTGGATTGGACATGCACATTCTGGCAAATGCTACTCTTGATTTCTGACCTCCAGATAGACTTCCAACACTTTGTAATGCTAAGTCACCAGATATACCAAAACCTCCTAATTGACGTCTATATTCTTCTATGGGTTTGCCTGGGAAATATTAGTAATGTATATTTATTAATATACATCTTATATAATAATATATAATACATACATATACACATAATTTTTTAATTATATTCACAAACCTGGGAAGGATGATTGTAATAATTCCACAGAAGACTGGTTCATTTCTAGTTGATCAACATGATGCTGACTGAAATAGCCAAACTTCAAACTTCGATGTACATTTCTTACACCAGATGTACAATTTAGTAAACCCATAATAATTTTTAATAGGGTTGTTTTACCAGCACCGTTATCACCTACCTAACAAACAAAATTTAGTTCAATAAACTTAATGTCCATTGATATTATTAAATTCATATTTATTTACATTTTTATTAAAATTTAAAGTTTTTTAGAGTCTGAATTAAGTGAAGAAGCTAGTGTTTTTACAATTATGTTTATTTTTGTAAACTTTTTTTTGTTTTGTGAACAATATTAAAATTTTTGATTGTTTCAAACACATATAAAAACGGAACTAAATTTGAAATTAAAAAAAAAGATTTTAATGCCTGAACACATGAGAGTTTCATCAACAGATTTTCTTCAGTTAATAGAATTTTCAATTTTTCCTCCTCTCTCCTTAATTTTTATAATACAACTAAATATATTATAATAAATTTAAAAAATATTGAAGATGATGTCAATCAGCATAAATTAAAATTTGCCAACCTTTGCCATTCAACTCTGACCTGCAGTGTCTGCAGCCCAGTACCACGTTATACGCTGCATAGTTAGAATCGCTGGTCTATCTATATTTAAATTTTAGATTCTTAATGAAATGAAGAAACTAGTGTTTTAACAATGATGAATATTTTTTGCTGATTATTTATTATTTTCTAGACGAAAAAAAAAAATTAAAATAAAGTTGGAAGTATTTCGCTCTTCGGGTCAAATACTCTTGATAGGTGAGTTGAAATAGATGACTATTATTGTTCTTTATATTATTAACTTTCTTTGTTCAGAATCGTCTTATTGAAGAAATTATTTATCGCTTCTTTAAAATTCTACACGCCCACCAAGAGTTTCTGACTCGAGGAACAAATAATATCTGTGGTGCGAAGTATGTTTGGCTTGCTTTTTTGTCTATACTTTACTTTTAATTAAGTTTGAATAAAAAAAGAAGTTTTAATGGCGTTTTAGTCAAATATTGAGTAGTTACCCCTAATTTCCGAAAAAAAAATATTGAGAATTTTGAAAAAAATTACCTCAACAAGAACCATCTAGAGGAAAATTCTGATTCAAAAAGTGGCTGATTAAAACTTTTGGACAAGAATTTCTATATGAAAAACGTGTACACATAAAAAAAAAAAAAATGATAATAATAATTAGAACTGTAAAAACACTAGCTTTTTTCCTCTACCCAGAATCTAACATTTACAGTAAAAATAGTACTTTAGGTAAAAGCTATAGGCAGATAATAGGAGTAAGTTAGATTAGGTTATGCAGTTAAATTTTTACTTCTCAAACACTAAATAAATTGTTAAAATCTGTTCGTATATTACATCAAATAAATATATATATATTTTAAAAATTAAATTTTAATTTATATTATATTATATATATTTTAAATATAATATATAATTTAACTTACAATGCAGATTCTGGATTCTAATGTAGCCCCAAGATTAACATTTTGTAAAATATTATGATTACAACCAGGATAAGCAAATGAAATGTCATTAAGTTGTAGTATAGGTGGTGACAATCCTTCAGTTTCTGGAAACCGTAAAACAACTTCTACTTCTTTCTCAATAGGTTTTAATTCAGGTCTAAAACAATACATAAACGATTAATTTCATATTTATAAAAATATAAATCGTGTCTATGGAAACAGGGTACACTATAACTCAGCACCCTATATTATATATATATATATAATGTATATGTTACCGCCAATGATGATATTTAGGCATTATTAGAAATTACTAGTCTATGTAAACTCTGACTAATTTTGATAGGCATTGACACAAATAATTTAATAGGAATACATATTTCTTACGATTGTCTAGCCATTGTCATTATTGACAAAGATTATGTAGTCAATGACAATATACTATTTTGATTATCATGTATTGAATATGGACAAAATGTATTTATGAATATCACTTATTTTTACATGATTAACTGCCATAACACTTTGACATACAAAGTCGTCTTAGATTGACTAATACATTTATTATATTTCCATTTTGTTTTGCATTGGCACCATTGGAATACTTGAGATCCCATTTCATTCCCCAGCTCAAAGTTGCTAAATTAAAGATGTTGAATGTTCATTGTTCAGAAAATTATTGTAAATTGTTCATTTTGTCCGTATTGTAAAAATTTTCCATCGCTCTGCTTAATATTATCAAGAACGTCATTTTTTGGAGGAACAGGGTGCAAGGGATGTCAGCATCTATTGTTTTGTAAAACAACTTTTACGGAAGTGATTCATATATTCACCTCAAATATCTCGTATTTTCAATTATAGTATTTGTTATGACATTTAACCCAGGATTTTAATTTTGTGAGACCAATATTTTTCTTAGAGGCCAATCAATTACTATCTAAATGAGTATTAGTAATCTAAATTTAAATCTAAATGAGTAGAAGCTTAATTGACCTTCTCCCCCATCCCATAAAACATTCTGTTGTCTGAGTATAATTTGTATTAGTCAAATATTGAAAAATAATAAAAAATCAATATTCACAGATACTTAAGAGCTTTACAGGAGATCAAAGACTAGCTGATGATTTTGATGGTTTTAAGTACACTATTCGATTTGGTTATCACAAATTTATCCATTTTTATTTTAATACTAATATATAATAATATTAAACACAACAATAACAATAATAATTACAAATAAAATTTAATATAGGATAACTGTACAAAAAAATTGGATGACAAGACAACAAAGTATCTGACATCAAAATAACTACGTGTAGGACGACAAGACAACAGTTTTAATATCTGAATGAAGTGAAGAAGCTTATGTTTTTACTGTGATATTTATTTATTTTTTTCTCTCTTTCTGGAAATACTTTTTCATATACACTTGTCCAAAAGTTTCAATCAGTATCTCTATACAACCGGAATCATATCCAAATGGTACTTTAAAGAGGTCATTTTTCCAATTTTTCAATACTTTTTCCAAAAACGGGGAAAAATTGACAAAAAACGGCAAAATATGCAATTACAGCAATTTCCGTAAAATTTAAAATTACTTTTTGACATAACTTCTAAAATAATGCAACTAGAGACTTGAAATTTTCACCAACTACTAAAAACAGTTATGAGAATATTTCATAAAAATAACAAAAAGACTTGATCAATTTTGAAAAAAGTACAGCATTAGTTTTTATGCAATAAAATTTTTGATTTTTGATATTAAGACTTGAAAATTGAATATGATCTCACTGACATATATGTCTAATTGACCTGAAAAAATCTCAAAAATCATTAGTCAACTTTTTTTTTTACACCCGTCTGAATATAACGAAAGCAGACGAAAAACTCTTTTTTTTTAAAAAAAAGGGGGGAGGAATACTCAAAATTTGACAAAAAAGACTCTCAAATTATCATTTTTTTCATCCAAACTTTATGAAAATTTTGAAAATGTGAAAAAAAATTTGGACATGATCTAACACCTTTTTTCTTATTAAATTTTTTTGCCCTTTACAAATTAGATGAAAAGAAGTAAAATACAGACAAGAAAACTGGACATACTTCGCACCACAAATATTTTTCGCTCTTCCGGTCAGATGTTCTCTACAGGTGTGTTGAAAATGAAGACTATTATTGTTCTTTCTATTATTAACTTCCTTCATTCAGAATTACCATGTTGAAGACATGAGACATATTACAGACGAATACCCGAGAAGAAGATTTGTCGGGCATTAATGGTATTAATGAAGTTACGAAGGAAGCAGTTGAATGGATAAGGGCCTTGGACATAGAAATCTAGATTGACTAAATACTATATAATGTATTGTTATTAACATGACTTATAAATTTTCCTTTATTTATTATTATATTTTAAATGTTACTGTGTTATTGTTGCTATATGAATATATATATATATATATATATATATATAATGTTAAGAAAAAAAATAGTAAATACATAAAAAAAAAAATCATATTAAAATAACTTTTTTTAAACAAATAATAGCTTTTATTCAGTTAAAGTTGGATTTGAAATACAAGTTGAAAGATCAATTATTTCAAAAATATCAACTAATTTGAAAATTATATAGAGTATATGTTTTAAGTGGACATACCTACGGATTAATATAACTAACAAGGTATATAATTATAATATGTACTTAAATATTTATTTTTTAATAACACAATACTTACAACTTTTCAAGCATTTTAATTTTGCTCTGGACACTAGAAGCACGATTAGCATTATATCTAAATCTATCAATAAATTCCTGTACATGAGCCCTGTGAGCCATCTGTGCTTCGATTTCTCTTTGCTGATTTTTTAGTCTTTCATTTTTAGTTTTTTCAAAAATTTCATAATTACCTCGGTATGTATCTATACGCTATATAAAAAATTGTAATAATTATTAATTAATAATATAAATACTAAACAATTAAAATAATATTAATTAGAAATTACCTGGGAATGAAGATGTAATATATCAGTAGGTACAGTATCTAAGAAATGGCGATCGTGAGACACTACCAACAATGTACTTTGCCAAGTTTGTAAATAGTTTTCTAACCATATAATTGCTTTCATATCTAACATGTTCGTAGGTTCATCTAGTAGTAATAAATCTGGCCTATTTAAGATAAAAATCATTGAATTAAATTAGTTAAAATATTTATGATAATATACAATTATAATCTATTAAATATATCTAGATAATATTATAATTTATAAGAAAAATTACATGTTTCATTAAATTTTATAAACTGATTATTTAAATTAGTTTATAAGCTACTCCTAATAAATAAACTTAGATAGTCAAATTAATGACGAATTTAAGTTATTAAATTTAATTTTGTTATAATATCAGTAAAAAGTGATTCATTCAGATTCTGAAGCCAGTAATTTTACAACCCAGGTATTAATTTAAAGAGGTTATTATTAAAATTCTCGATACCTTTTATAAAATAGAAAGAAGAATATATCAAAAATTTTTAAAAAATAGGGAAATAAGCCATAAATGTGATTTTCATTCTTTTATAACTCGGTAACTAATAGGACTAGAAAAAACAGTATAATACAAAAAATTTCACCACTTTTGTGATAAATATTGAACTTTGGAATTTCTTGGTAGTTTTGTAAGTTTTTAATTAATAAAATTTCAAATTCTTGATATTATTAGCTAAAAATTTACCACAACCTCATTCATATGTAATATGTATGGAAATATCTCAAAAATCATAAGTCACCTTTTGTTTTTATGATCGTTTAATGTTAGAATTTGTATAAAACCAGTCTTTTTTTATGTAAAATAATAATTTTATCAAAATGTTAAAACTTTTGAAATTAGAAATACGCTCAATATTTTATTTTACCAAAAGAATTCTCAAATTTTTTTCTACACGTGGTATAATTCTTATAAGTTAACTTTATTATTATTATTATTATTAGGGGGTCTTCAAGGATATTGATAAGATAATGTACGATATTAAAGATATTTTCCCTTTCATAGACAGTTGTATTAACAAAAAGAAAAAATCAAATATTAGAGGATTTAATAATAGGCACATTTAGTTCATCAATAGTTAAATATTTTTTATAATTATGTAATTTTATTTTATTTTCCAATATTTAATTAAAATATATAACTTATTTAAAATTTAAAAGAATATCAATAAAGTAATTCTCTATAATTTTTTTATTATTTTAATACAGTCCATTATTACTTCATATTTATAATAACGTTCTATATTAGTATACTAACTTAGAAAAGAGTGCTCGTGCTAGGGCTAAACGCATACGCCATCCACCAGAAAAATGTTTAGTAGCTTTTTTTTGCATGTCTGGATTAAAACCCAAACCATCAAGTATAATACTTGCGCGAGCAGGGGCCTTATCAGCTTCTATGGCACTTAATTGCATATATATTTCGCTCAATTCAGAGGATAATTCAGCACTAGATGGAGAACTTAAGAATACCATACAACATTAGATACATATTTATTTTTTAAATTACACTACTTTATAAAAAATACAATGCTTTACCCATTAGCAATCAATGTATTGATTTCTTTTTCTCGAGTTAATAATCTGTGTCTAACAAAATCACATTCTAACACAGAATCTAAAGCTGGTGTATCATCACCAACAACTTCTTGCTCAACGTGTAATATGGATATATGAGAAGGAATTCTCAACTGACCACTAAAATTAAATAAATAAATAAATCATCACGACTTTACAATAAAGACACATAAACATTGACTGTTGTTCAGTACTCTTATAAACTAATAAAAGGTTGTCTGTCTGTAAAATATTTGTATGAATCAGTTCAATATGCAATTTATTAATATTTAATTTGAAACATTAAATCCCTTGAACATATTAGATATTATTAGGGCTAGGATTTGTATGCAAATAAAAAAAAGGAAATATGCGTTTGTTTTTCTTCAAATATTCAAAAACATGTATTCCATTTTTTGAAAGATAAATACACCTAGTTACAAAAAAAAATATATATATATTTATTGAAATAAATCAGTGATTTGATTGTCTTGATATAATATAATTTAGATTAAAAATGAAAAATTGTTTATTTATTATAAAATAAAATATTTTTCAAAGTTTGAGAATAAAATAAATAATATAAAAAGTAAAAATAAAATAAAACTTAGCTTGGAGTATTTTAAGTTTTTTTTTATTAACTGGTTTTGATTTTAAAAATCATCATCAATTAAGATAATTTAATTAATTAATAGAAAAAGATTTTCTATTCAAAAATTTTTTTTTATGAAAACATGTTTGTTTTTGCATATAACTATGATATTGCATATAAATACTTACTAGCCCTAGTTATTACCACTCACATAATTAATATTTTTTTATACAACTTAATTTATAAACTTTTGACACTAAATAATCGCTTGATCGATATAATAAAATTATATGTATAAATGTTTGATCAAAAGATACCTAACATCATGCCAATATATTTTCAGAAACTATTATGGTTTCTATTTTTGTATTATTAATAAATAAAAGGATAAAAAGTTTCAAAATTAGTTTGGTGTAAGTGAGTTATTTATACAACAAAGGTATAATAATATACATTGACAAAAATGTGTGTAAAATATTGCGATATCTTACAAAATTAAATAAAATATTTGATTAGATAGCATTATAATAATTATAAGTGAATTTTATACACGGGTGATAGCTAAATTAAATGACAACTGAAAGATCACATAATATATTAACAAGTTATATTTTATTATTATTAGTGATTTTTAAATTTAAATTTATTGAACAGAAATATTTAAGTATAAAGAAAATTAAACTAGTTTCTCACTAAAATAATAAGTACGACTACTAATAATCCTAAACATTACATATTATCACAATGACCCTTGACGTTCAAAATAATTTTTCTCTGCTTATTTCAATCTTTTATTAGATTCCTTTTATTCTGTATATCCATCTTGAAGATCTTTCTCTTAGTTCATACCTCTATCAGTTTGTTGGTTTCTCAAATCTTATGATCTCTTCTATTCATGCATACACAATTCACAATATTTTTACTAGTTAGCAAACAAGGGCCCAAAGAAGAGTTTTGTAATATTTTAATAGTCCTTGAAAATTATTTACTCAAATAACAAGAAATTATATTAGCATTATAAGCCAAGTATGCAACCAATGCAAACCATAATTATTTTTTTTCATTTCTTTTTGTTCAGAGAAAATTCTTGGTATGCACAATTCTACACAACTTCAGTTATTTTTACTAAGTGAAACGCATTATATTATATAACAAATCTCTACTGTACATAAAATAATTGTATACATTTAATCTTTTTCTAATTAATGCTTAAACACACAATTTATTATTATTATTTTTTTTTTATTACAGTAAGTTTTTTTTATAATGGTTTCACTACTGCTAGTTTAATAATACCATCTAACTATCATAATAGCAATCATAAAATGTATTTTCCAATAAAAAGAAATCTATTGAGAAACTGTCACATTTTCTTAGTAGACAAGAAATAATACATTCCAGCATTTATTATTACATTGTACTAAGTTAGGAATGGACTAATAATGTATTTACAAATTTAATAATAATTGCTCTATTAGAATCATATAGTGAAAATCAATGTTTAATAAGTCTTACCCTGAAATCATTCTCAACAATGTAGTTTTTCCGAGACCATTTCTTCCAACTAAACCATATCTTCTACCACATGCTAATGTTACATCTGTGTTCTGAAGCAATATTCTAGAAAACAAATTGCTAAGTCTCAATAACATAGAAATGGATATAACTTAGCCATATATACAGGGTGTGGTGTCCCAGTACAATTTGACAAATGCAATAACTTTTGTTCTATTAATAATTTTGATTTTTTTTTTTTTTTTTTTTGACCAAAATTTTTAAATTTGTTATTTTGTACTTGTTTTAGAAAAAATTAAGATAATAATATAAAAGTTAGTTAGGCACAAGAAAATTTTCAAAATGTGAAAAAAAAATTTTGAAATTTTTTTCTCATTAATTTTTTAGATAGAAAAAAGTAAAGTAAAGTAAAATAAAGTATAAAAAAGAAAGCCAGACATACTATGCACCACGGGTATTCTTTACTCTTCGTGTCAGATACTCTTAGTGGGTGTGTTGAAAATGACGACTATTATTGTTTTTTATATTATTAACTTCCTTTGTTTAAAATCGTACTATCAGAGAAATGATTTATTGTTTCTTAAAAATTCTCCATACCAATCAAGAGTATTTGACTCAAAGAGAGAAGAATACTTGTGGTGTAAAGTATGTTCGGCTTTCTTTTCTATACGTAATTACTTATTTTGAGCTGTGTTATTAATCACCTCAAAAAATATATTTTTGAGTACATGTCTGAGTACAATACAACTTTTAAAATAATTTAAAATTTATCACCATACAAGAACATCAATAAAAACAAATATTACTAAAACCATAAATAAAATGAATGAGTAAACAAAATGGTTTAAAACTAATAAGTCGAAAATTTATGTACTGATGCAAAATAACTGAATTAGATTATCAAGCAAGGGTTAGGGGCTAGTTAATGACACTAGTAAAAGAATCATAAGAAATAATATTAATAAAAAGTTGCTTTTTATTTGGTTTTAATTTAATTCCATTTTCACGAGATTTTTTTATTCTGCGTTTAATGTTTATAACTAGTATAGTTTGACAATATTAGATTATCTCAGCTCTAAAGAAATAATATTAAGTAGCTTACTAATATTCAATAAAACACAAGTATTAAATTTAATCTACATTTACAAACTAGGTTTATGATTTATTTTGAATTAAACTGAATAGTTATTGTTGAAAAATTATTTACAATAGATAAAGGAATAAATATGGAATAACTTTTTATACCTGTCTCCATAAGCAACATCAAAATTTTCTATTCTTATATCTTGAGCTCGATTATTTCCTTTAGCTTCCATTTTTGCTTCCTTTTTACTTGTTACTTGAGAAGCAGTTGCGGCATCCATTTTACTATTTACCATACTCATAGTGCCTACTCCTTTAATAACTTGCTCAGTCCGTTTATCCTGTTTTTGTTGCAACTTTGCTTGAGCTTTTTCCAGTTTTTTTTTATCCACTTTCTTATAAAATTAAAGCAAATAAAAAATGGATTTGTTAACAAATTAGTCATTAATATTTAAATAATAATCAGTTTATTGAACTTCTTAAGAAGAAACCAATGTATAGGTATCTTATTAAAAATAAACATACCAGACTATCATCTCTTGAATTAACCCATATACTTTTGATTTCCATATCGTTGTCTTCTAAGTCTGCAGCCATTGAAGCCAAATGTACTGGAGCATCCAAAATTTTTGTATGACCATTTCTAGATGCATTGTCATTAGAATGTGGACGCATAAAATGTAGTAATTTTGAACAAATTCCTCTAAAATAACAAGTCAATAATAATTTAACCACTTTTAATAAATAATTTAAATGTAATTTAATTGTTATAGTTTTGTTATGTTTCACCTTATATCTGATTCAGACTTATTTGCTATTTCTTGTAATACTTCCCCAATTGCTTCATATATATCTTCAGTGTCATGAAAGTCTTCAATTCCATTTTCTAAAACACCTAGAACCATAATATAAGACATAAATTTTAATATTAGATAATAATACAAGAGTAGCCTGAAAAGTTACTAACCTAACAAAGATACAAAAAGTTTTTTCATTTTTTTTTTTTAAACAAATAATTCATAATAACTGAGCTTCAAAAATATATTATATTTTGGATACGCAGTAGTTATGACTTGTTTGTTAAAAAATAAAATGCCTTGTTTCTTTGTTAGGTCAGAAACTTTTCCGATTACCCTCATACATATGGTGTACTGCAGAGTATTTGACAATTTAATACTGAAATCAAGTACCTATATAAAAACAATCAAGGGGAAAAATCATACTAGTAGGTACCTATACAAAGAGTGTATTTTAATGTCGTGATAATCTTACCTCCAATGTATTGAAACATCTCTATGTCAATGGAAGGGAATTCGGCTTTTATAAAATCTTTACAGTGGTCCATCATCAACACTTATTTGTAATTAAATAATTAATAATATTGTCCAAATCAACAAATTTTGACAGATGTGTAATTCAAATTTGCTCCACATAATAGGCACGTGTATGAATTAATTTTCGACTTTTTTTATAAAATAAACATAATCAAACAATATTATAATCATGAATATTATTTTTTACTTTATTTGTTGGGAACTGAAATATGAACTAATCAATGTTACTATTTGGCAGCAGCTGGCGCTAGAGCGGACGTAGTTATCATCAGTAAGAACACGTTGTCAAAAACGACATAACGTCCAAACGAAATAACGTCAAAAATGTCTAAAGGCTTTAACCCTAATGTTTTGTGTATTTAACGAAAAAAAAAATCTAATATACTTCGCAGTTCGTACCATGGGTATTCTTTGCTCTTCAGATGAGATACTCTTGGTGAGTGTGTTGAATTTTGTAGAAATGGTGAACCATTTCTTCAGTAAAACGATTCTTGAGTCTCGATGGAGCTTCAATTAGTTCAATTAATTGCCTATACCGAACAATATTATAATTAGCAGTTTTATAATATAGTAACAGAATAATCCATCAAATCCATGCCTGTTTCATAATTTATGTAAATAATCAATTTTATATAATATATTATGTAATAATAAAAAAAAGAAATTGACTGACGATGTGTTAAATTTTCAACTAATAATAAGAAATATTCAAAATAATTGTATTTGCCATTAGGTAGGTTGGTATATAATAAAAAGAAAAAGCCACAAAGTAATTTTCAAATTCTATATTTATATAAAATATAGTCAATTTGTTTTTCTTTAACTATTTTTTGCCTGTATTACACTATTGTTGATAATGAGCGAAAATTTCAAGGATAGTCATATTAGTTTTGGAGTTTTGACAAAGTTTCTAAAATCGATTTCATGAAAATCTTTTCTTGTTTTTACTCAATTTTTCGTTAGTTTTTCCTTGTTTATGGAAAAAAGTATTGAGAATTCTGGAAAAATAACCAATTTCAACTACCATTAGAATCCGATTTCTGATCTATTAAGTTCTTATATGAAACATTTGGACAAATACTTATTTATATTTTTCAAAAAAAAGTAAAGAAATAAACATCATTGTAAAAGCACTAATTTCTTGGGCTTCACTTAGAATCTAAAACGATTTCTATTATAATATGCTATCTAAAGTTATTAGGAATTTAATACAATTCGTATATATGTCATGTATAAAGAGCAACAATTGAAAAATTCAATGGGTACAAACTGTTACCCAAATGTTTTATTACATTTTAATGCATTTTATGAATGTACGTATAGGTAGGTACTTTGCAGATCCCGGTTTCTACATCCTATTCGTTTCCTACGTATTTAACCAATTAGTAACAAATTAAAACCGACGTTTAAGGTACATTATAATATAATGTCACAGAGTTTTACTTTTAATTATTTTCTAATAGCATAAAATTAACGTATGATAGTATATAGGAAACCAAGAAAGTCACTGCGAAGGAACTGTCTACAAAACCCCATTTGAGTCGTGGACATAGGTATTTATATTTCGTGTACGTTAAAGTAGATTAGAGGCTACTAGACGAATTAAATTTCATATATATTGTTTTCATTTCATGTAGATTGATTTTTAGCCTTATAAATCAGATACAAGTCAGATTATATACATTATACTAGAACTTGCGCGATGTGGAATTCATCATCGTTTTCGAAAGGTAAGCACAGTAGGTACCTGTATGTAGTACAGTGAATTTATAAATTCTTATTAAGTTTTGATGATTCTAATATGATTCCATGATTTTAAATTTTGAATCGTGGTTTTTTGCCAATTTGCCATATTATGTCTCAACGTTGGCAATGTCACAATATGCATACATAACATGTTAATGAATCAGAGTGCATCCTCTACAAAATAGTATACCTAATTTTTATTTTTAGATTTAACTAATTTATTTTATTTGGACTTATTTATATTTTCATTGAAAAAAGTTATCTCAAACTTTGGTTTATTTATTATTTTGATTACGTTTAAAGCATAATAACAGATTACTTAGTCAAAGTATTGTCTTATCTTAATAAAATTATTATACCTATTGTATAATATATACTGGTAAGAATGTACGGAGCATTTTTTTTTTTTATAAATCAAAACAGTGAAATTTTTAGGGCACCGATGAAATTATAAATTTTTAAATGTGAAGAATTAAACATTCGTTAACACAGTATTTGATAACACATTAACAAAACGTACGTACCCTCAATAATAATTATCCGTCGACAAAAAATCTAGTTTAATACGATTCAAGTCAAAACCTAAATTTTGTAAGCATTAAAAATAGTTTGGTTGAAAGTAGCAAGTATAAAGTATAACTGTTCGGAACAGTTCACTGGGTAGATTAAAATCACTGGGACTTAATTTACTGATTGATGAATTTGACTTTAGTTCGGGACTCAATTTCACTAGATTCTGGCTGAGGCACTGAATTCATGTAAATATACATGGTAATTTTTTTGCACAATATTTAAATAATTGATTGAAATCATTATTATTATAATTTATAATTTATTAATATATTGTATTATAACATAAATATTTATAGATTATAATACAGTGAAACCTGTCTTAAGTGGAATTGTGTGGGATCATTACAAATTTCTGTTTTGTATAGGTTTCCGTAAAACTGAAGAAAAAGTTTTAAGCAAAAATTTACTTAAATTTCTGCACAGATCAGAATTCCGTCTTATTAAAGGTCCACTTAAGATATGTCTCACTGTATTATTATTATGATATGTTTTCTTCGAATACTTTTTCCTAGATCGGTACAGGGGCAGATTGGACTGTCGGGAATTTGGGAATTTTCCCGGTGGACCGTTTCTTCAAATATTTTTTTTAATATATTATTTTATGGTGAAAATAATATAATGATTTCGATAACAGACTATGAAATACGAGTACCTGATTGTTGAAAAGTTATATTAAACCAACTAATTGTACGAATTGTTTAATCTGATACATAATTACAATTTATAGGTATCATAACCCTTTAAAGTAACTTAATATGAACTAACAGATTCATTATTAATAATTTATCTATAAAAATCAAACTGTTTCACACACTTCAGAAGAATAGATAGATTGAAAAGGAAACAAAGTTTTAAATTAAATTGAAGTAAAAAATAAATAAAAAATGCTTGTTCTAAATACAGATTACATTTAATCCATTGCGGAAGGTTACTTACAACGCAATTTTTTTTTTAAATTTTGTAATTATGAGAAAATAATTATTTTTATACATTTTTATGTACATTTACATTTTAGATTCTGAACGAAGTGAAGAAGCTTGAGTTTTTACAATGATGTTAAATTATTATTATTTTTTTTTCCTTGTGAACACTTATTCGTATGGATCTACTTGTCCATAAGTCTCGATCAGCAACTTTTGGAAACCGGATTTGCCTCTAGTTAGAACTTTAGAAGTCATTATTTTTTGAATTTCCCGATTCTTCAATTTTTAGAGGAGGAAAAAACTACCCAAAATCTGATAAAAAAAGGGTCGGAAACCATAATTATTTGTTCCGAATTTTATAAAAATTTAAATATAGATAGACAATAATATGAGAAATATTCTGGCGCTAGAAAATTTTGAAAATGTGAAAAAAATTTTTGGACATATTTCCGACACTTTTTTCTCGTTTAATTGTTTTTCCTTTATTTTTTAGATAAAAAGAAATAAAGTAAAGTATAGACAAGAAAGGATATTCTCCGCTCTTCGGGTCAGATACTCTTGGCGAGTGTGTTGAAAATGACGACTGTTATTGATCTTTATATTATTAACTTGTTTCGTTCAGAATCGTCTTATGATTTATCGTTTCTTTAAAATTATACGCACCCTTCAAGAGTATCTGATCCGCGGAGCAATGAATATCCGACTTTCTTGTCTACACTTTACTTTCATTTACTTTTTAGCTTATCATTTGGGCCGGTATGTTTTTAACTTACCCGGTCCGAAATCTCTCCCCAATCCGACCCCGATTCGGTATATACACTCGCGTGCAACTAAATCGACTCACCCCTCTATAGTCTATTGTGTACAAAAAGGCAAATATTTTTAAAAATGACTAAACCGATTTTCACAAAATACATTTTTTCTGAAAGCCTAATAT